>CM072527.1:49410837-49443337 GCA_036898135.1 Oncomelania hupensis
TACAGTACAACAACAGGTCGGTGCAGAAATTTCTGCAAAATATTGTATACTTGCCATGGTTATCTAACCGATCTCTCAGTGTAACTTATTTGCCGCCAACTTGTTGCCAGATCTGAATTTTTTTTTTTTTTAGGTTTTGATGTGTGGATGTGTGTGTGTGTGTGCGTGCGTGGGCATGTAGAAACGACGTTCTGATGACAAACACATGAAACTCCACATGGTTTCTTCTGACGTTTTTGGAAGGCCGTACTATTTTGACGTCAAAATAGTGCTCCGTTGAGTTAGAGCTGTTTTAGGGTTGGATTAAGGGTTAGGGTTTGGGTTAGGGTTAGGATTAGGGATAGTTTCAAAAGTTGAAAAATGTCAAAATAATGTCAAAGAAATGGAAAGTGTGTCAAAATAATCCCTGTTTTTTTCACAACAGTCATCAGAATGTCGTTTCTACAAAAATGTGTGTGTGTGTTTAAAACGCGATGTGTCCAAAACTATTGTAGATAAAACACTTGAATGTTTTTATGCTCAAAGAACAAATGTTGCTAGTTTTATGCAACTACATTTATTACACCTAAATCGTTTTTTGTTTTTCTGTTGGTCCAATGTACACTAAAAATGTGTTTAACTGTTAAGTCAAATATAAAACTATTACTTGGCTACCAAGGTGGATTGTGTTACAGAAATTTGAAAGGGTGGAAGCAACGAGTTAATAATAATAATAAAAATAATGATAATAATAATAATAATAATAATAATAATAATAATAATAATAATAATAATAATAATAATAATAACAACAACAACAATAACAACAACAGCAGCATTTGTATAGCGCTCAAACCAGATTCGTCGCACAGGCATCCGCAGTCAACGCGCGCGCGCACACAACACACACACACACATACAACATAGTGGTTCCAAAAATAAATAAATAAGGCCCAACAAAAATAAAGTCTGTTTACGGTATCCCGACCGACCCTATTTTTTTGGCCCGACCCTAAACTTTTTGGGGGGATCGTCTGGAAAAAAAATCAAAAAAGCCCAAAAGAATCGCACCCAAGGTGAAAAATATTTAAAAAATTTATAAATAAATAAAACCGACCTACCGACCCTATTTTTTCCTATGCTACCACAAACAGGCATATTATTTTGTGGGTCTTATCGGAAGTGACCGTCTCAAGGAGACTATTTACTAGCCGCGGATATTCCCTTATAGAGATGGTAAATGTATCTGGTTTTGTTCAATTCTGTCTGTTTATCTCTAAGCTAAGTTAAACATCTTTGTCGTCAACATTTTTGTTATTACAGATTCCTATCCTATCCTGTCCCATAACCCGAAGGTCGTAGGGGCACCACAGATGATCGTTTAACCAGCATACTCCATCTTTCTCTGTCCTCAGCAGCCCTCATGGCTTCGCTCAGTGTCAAACCAGTATTCTCGAAATGTTGTCCTCCCACTCTTTTTCGGTCTCCCCTTCTTCTACCTCCTTGCACTGTGCCTTGCAGAATGGTCTTTGCAAAGCTGATGATCTGGTGACGTGGCCATACCATCAGTTTCCGTTTCTTCACCACTGTGAGCAGGTATCGTGTTGTCCAATGGCTTGTGTGATCTGTTGGACTTCGTCGTTGGTGATGTGTTGGGTATAGAAATGCACAGAAGTCTTCTGTAGCACCTCATCTCCATGCTTTGTATTCTTCGTTGGAGATCTGCTGTGAGGGTCCATGCTTCGCAAGCATATAGGAAGATGGAGATGACCAGAGAGCGCAGCAGTCTTACTTTGGAATGTAGACTGATGGTTCTGTCTTTCCAAATGAGCTTCAACCTTGTCAGGGCAGCAGTTGTTTGATTGTTCTTGTAAAATCACTAAAATTAATGGTAATAGTGAAGAAGAAGAAGAAGAAATCGAAAAAAGGTTGCCAAACTTATTTTCGCGATAGCCCAGTGGATAAAATCCAGGTCTGACGATTGGTCAACGTAATCACGTGAGATGTGGTATGACGAGGTTGTATCTGCCGCCATTGTTGTCGAGCGCACATTGACGAAAATGTCGAAGCGAAAAGCAGTAAAAGTTCCATATCTGAAAATGGAGACAGTGGTAGCAAAACCAAGAAACATGAAAACACTAGTAGGTAACAGACTTGGCAAATTATAATGACATTCCGAGTATTTGTGCATCGTGGATTGACAAATGTCACGCTCGTTGTGGATACTGTAAGATCGATTTTTCTCTGTCGCATTCCGGTGTAACAGGCCGGAATATACCCCTGGCTACTATATACCCTGGGTATAATGTAGCCTAGGCTGGTTTAACCTGTTATAGATCAGCCTAGGCCAGGTCATACCCCTCGCGCCCGGAATATACCCCCACCTAAAGAGATTTCACTCATGGGTTTGTTGTACATGACCGTTTGCGTGACCAACTCTCAGGTAACAGCCTTTTGCTTGCGTGTAAAAGAAAAAAAAACCTGAGTGAACTCAGCTAACAGCCTTTATCTTGCGTGTAAAAACAAAAAAAAAAACAACTAAAAAACCCTAACCCTAACCCTAACTATCTATCTATCTATCTATCTATCTATCTATCTATCTATCTATCTATCTATCTATCTATCTATCTATCTATCTATCTATCTATCTATCTATCTATCTATCTATCTATCTATCTATCTGTCTGTCTGTCTAACTCTATCTATCTATCTGAGTGCATCAGAACAATTACAACACATAAATTAAAGAGTAACGTGAAGGATAAGGTCTTCCGTAGTGGGGGGGGGGGTTATAATGAGCAGGAGAGGGTTAAACGAGCCTAGGCCAGATAATACCCAGGGTATATAGTCTGCTAGAGTTTATTTCGGGGGCATAGTGTGGGCTAGGCCAGTTTATACCCTGGGTATACTTGAGATCGATAATTCTCTGTCGCACACCGGGCTGTTTGCTATCAAGCATTATTATAGATCGCGGTTGTCTATCGGAAAAAGAAGAAATATTTAAGAAACGGCGGCCCATCTGCCGTTGCCAGGAGGTTGCCACATTGTACACCCTCGACAATCTGTCCACCTTATTCATTGATGTCAAATGTGTTCACAGTCAATACATAAACACGTTAGGACAGCACTCAATAAATTAAGACCAAACTGGAGTGTCATTTCTTCGAATTAGGAAACTTTCCCTGACGCGCAGAAGGCGACATATTATCATGGGCCTATAGAATTCAAGTGTGGTGCATCTTGAAAACAATAAAAATTGAATGATGGGACTTTTTAAAAAAAAACTTTATAGTAACAAATAATTATTTATATAACATATGTATACATAAAACGTACTTACCGCAAATAACCCAAAATTCTGCCCAAACAAGAATCTGACAAGGATCACTTTAGACCTTTTGCACATTACCGGCTACAAATGAAAGGAAAATTGTGATTGGACAGCAAACTGTGCCAGGAGTTGTCGTTCTTGGAAAACCCGGAATAAGTAGGTCTTTCAAAGGGCTCTCTTAGATACTAGCCACCCCATTACGGAAGTGACGTTGCGTATGTAAGACTAAATTTTCGCGGAAAACTCCTTGGAAAACCCCTTGGATACACAAAAATCAAGGGTTAGGGTTACAAGCGAGAAACAAGGCGGAAAGCGGCCATGTTGATGGTACTAAGCAAAGCAAAGTTCACGAGCAACGTCACTTCCGTAATGCGAGGGCTAGTATCTAAGAGAGCCCAGTTTATTTTTTCAAAGATGGACTCGGTCGCGTGATAGGGATTTGTGGCACAGAGGATGACAGTGTGGAACGTCCGACATTCATAGTCTATCAAGTATGATAGTGAATGCTGTCGTACGAGCTTCGATGAAGCAACATTTCTACAAAAATAATGTTGCTGTTGATAAGTCCACAGGAGAAATACGCCAGGCTTGCTGTGACTGCCATGCTAGGTATAGGTAAGTGAAATGAGTATATTGGAACAAAATAGTTTTGTAAGGGAAACCATTGTCAGAAAATATAAAAGGGGTATGCACAAACTGCAGAAAATTTCTGGGCATATCCAATTCCCAGCACGTCACCAACAACGAAGTCCGACAGACCATCAAACAAGCCATTGGACAACACGATGACATGCTCACAATGGTGAAGAAACGGAAATTCCGATGGTATGGCCACGTCACCAGAGTATCACGCCTTCCAAAGACCATCCTGCAAGGCACGGTGCAATGAGGCAGAAAAAGAGGTGCGCAGTTGACTCAGTAATGTACGTAGTGTACTCAAATGTCATGCGATAACATTGCAGCCTCGTTGACAGCCTGGAGTAAAATGAATATAATAGCCTAATAATTACATTACATTACATGATTATTGCTTTAGCCTAATAATAATAATAATAATAATAATAATAATAATAATAATAATAATAATAATAATAACAATAATAAATAAATAAATAAATAAATATAATAATAATAATAATAATAATAATAATAATAATAATAATAATAATAATAATAATAATAATAATAATAAATAAATAAATAAATTTTTTTTAAAAATTACTAAAAGGTCAAAGCCCATATGACTCACATGCTCCTTAAGAAACTTGCAATATTTAACATAAAAATGAGTGCCCAGAAAAAACAAAATGAAACAATAACATAAAAATGCAAAATATAACCGACCTTGATTTTTCTAGGATCTTGACCTTGAAATGATCTTGACCTCCGGCTTTAAATACACTCATGTAATATCGAATAAAATACATTAAAATGTTGGATGCTGCCAAAACAACTGACCTCGGGGTGACATTGACCTTCAGTGACCTTGACCTTGGGATGACCTTGACCTTTATGTGACCTCTCATGCATGTCTGATCAAATAACCCAATGCTGTTGCATACTATGGGTTAAATAAAACCATTCCATCGTGATTACATATTTTTTGGTATGCTTTTGCAAGTCCTAAAATGACCTTTACCTTCAAAATCAACGCAAAAACGAAACACCTTTAAAAGATCAATCCATCATCTCTAAATAATAATAATAATAATAATAACAGGCAATTTATATAGCGCTTTCCAAAATCACAAAGCGCTTTACACAAACAAATGTAAACACAACATGCGTACATTGGTCAATAACACACAACCACATCTCAACACCAAAAATAACTAACAACACTCACTCATGGCGCCTAAGAAAAGGCCTCTCTAAAAAGATGCGTCTTCAAGTTCGTTTTAAAAGACGCTAATGAAGGACTGTGACGGACGGACCGAGGTAGCGAGTTCCAGGTCTGAACGGAGAAGAAACTGAAAGCTCTACCACCGTGTCTCACCCTGTGGTATTCTGGTACACGGAACATCCTTTCATCTGCAGAGGAGCGGAGAGACCGAGAAGGAACATAGACAGTCAAAAGTTCGGAAAGATAGCTAGGAGCAGTTCCAGAGATGATGTGGTAGCAGAGACATGAGGTTTTATATTTAATTCGTTGTTCAATTGGGAGCCAGTGTAGCTCTTGAAAAAGAGGCGTGCAGTGCTGTGATTTCCGTGCTTTGAAGATGAGTTTAGCTGCAGAGTTTTGGACTTGCTGAAGAGGTCTAAGGACTTTCTGTGTGCAACCTACAAGGAGTGAATTACAATAATCCAATCTAGACAGAATGCATGCGCTAACTAGTGTTTTTGTTGCTTCTTGTGTGAGGTACTGTCGAATGGAGCTTATGCGTCTAAGTTCAATGTATGCAATCTGACAAGTTTTTGCAATGTGTTGCTGCATGGAGAGATCCTGATCGAGAAAAAACCCAAGATCGCGAACAGTGTCAGAAAAAGAAATAGAAGTAGTTTCAACAGTGATAGTTGAGGGAAGAGAAGAGGGGTCTGCAGATGAAGGAGAAACACGGAGGGCCTCAGTTTTGTTATCATTTAGCTTGAGACGGTTGTTTGACATCCAAGATTTTACCTCAGTAACACAATCTTGAAGGGTCTGAACTAAATGATTGTAGTTAGAAGGAGAGTCAGAGTGATTAAGTTGGGTGTCATCAGCATACATTTCGTGGCGGACAGAATGTGAGTGAATGAGACGTGAGAGAGGAGAGGTGTACAGAATGAACAGAATAGGGCCAAGCACAGAGCCTTGAGGAACGCCAAAATCAAGCGGTTGTGCGGTAGATTTAATACCGTTTACGAGAACAGCTTGTTTTCTTTCTGAGAGATAAGACCGAAACCAGTTAAGAGCACTGTTTTGGATTCCAAAATCGTTATTGAGACGTGATAACAGAATTTCATGATCGATAGTATCAAAAGCGGCCGAAAGATCCAAGAGAAGAAGAACTGAAATTTTGTCTTTGTCTAAAGAAATCAGAAGATCATTTAGAACGCGAAGAAGAACGGTCTCTGTGCTGTGCCCAGGACGGTAAGCAGACTGATGAGAAGTAAGAAGACTGTGAGCAGATATATGGGAGAGAAGTTGCTGAAGGATGAGACGTTCAAGTAGTTTAGAGAGAAAAGAAAGATTGGATATAGGTCGGTAATTCTTCAGATCATTACCATCGAGGTTGGATTTCTTCAATAAAGGCTTGACGATAGCAGTCTTGAACTCAGGGGGAACAATACCAGATGTAATAGACTCGTTCATAATGTTGGTAATAGTGGGAAGTAAAATGTCAAGGTGCTCAAAGAGAAATTTGGTGGGCATGGGGTCAAGTTCACATGACTTGGGAGGAGTTTGAAGGATAGTTTTTTTGATGAAATCCTCTGAAACAGGACTGAATTGAACCAATGGGGTGCCAGAAAAAGTTGAAGAATGCAAAACAACAGACTGGTCTGGAGAAGGAAAACTTTGGCGAATTGTGAGAATTTTTTTGCAGAAGAAATCAGCAAAAATTTCCGGGAGCAGTTTTATATCAGACACCACAGGGAGAGACACCGGTTTTACTTTACCCAAAAGTGAGGACATGTTGTGAAACAGCTGTTTGCACGTTGAAGAGCTTGAAACAAGAGAGGAATAAAAAGCTGTCTTTGCGCTGTTTACTAAATCCGTAACCTTCTGCCTTGCAGCGTCATAGATCTGTTTATGTGCTGTTAGCTGTGAGGCTTTCCAAGAGCGTTCAGCCCGCCTGCGCTCTCTCTTCAGCTCACGTAGCTGATCAGAAACAGCACTGTACCATGGCGTTGGCTTACCATCGCGAACTTTCAGTCGTCGCACAGGCGCATGCTTGTCGAAAACGGCAATGAGGGCACCATTCAGACCAGAAACCGACATATCGTGCGTCACAGATTGAGCCAAATATATATCTGGTCCTGATTTGGCTTGGAAGTGTCCGCTGGACCTAAAGCAATAACCATGTAATGTAATGTAATCTCTAAATATAACAAGTTTGAACTTTATATGTCATAGTTTAGGGTCAAAGTCACTTCAAAGTACCTATACTGACTTTGGACAGTTCCAGTGACCTTGAACTTGGAGTGAGGTTACCAAATGTGCATAGGATGTGTCTCATTGATTGATATTTATCATGCATCAAAGAATCATAAGTTCAATATTAATAACTTTTTTTTAAAAACCTGTGAAAATTTGCCATTTTTAAAACTAATATTTGTTCACCCTGTGACTTTGACCTTGAAGTGAAGTCATTCATTCACTGATCATTTATGAGGTCTTATGGGCGTACACCATCTTACCAAGTTTGGTTGCGGTACCTGAAATAGGTTCTGAGATATTAAGCCAATTGCAAGTTTTGCACGACCAGACAGAGGGACATTTAGGACTTATCTCGCACAGATTTGCACAGATTTTTTGTTCTATGCATGCGAGTCAAAAATTACCCTGAGACACTGCGCCCCTACTCCTTCGGATGAGAGTATAAACCGAGGTCTAGTTTGCACGCATGCGTTCCATCGCATGGACTTTAAAGACCCTCATGCTCATGTCATGCAAGCTATATAAATACACCCCGCACGCACTAGGTCCAGGGCTCAATTGTCTGGGCGTCGGGTTAAGGTTGCAAGAGGGCGCCTCGGGCTGCTTGTGTTTGATCCTGTATAGGTCAGCGCCTTGAGCAGCTCTTGAGCTGGAAAAGCGCTATTTAAGATTCATAAAATAAAATAAAATACTCAGGTGTGGCTAACAGAACTACGAGATTGCAAAACTATTGAGTGTGCAATAAAAACCAAGATGCAGAAATCACCTTGCTGAACTGATAACTGACCGTATTTGAAGTAAAGCTCCTCCGTTCATTGTGTTAGACGTGTCCTCATCAAGTGCCAAATAGTTGTTGAGGAAGGAGAGAAATACAACTTCCATTATTTGACTGGAAATGAAATTTCACGCGCTGTATTGTACACATTCGATTTGTTTGTTTTGTTTACTCCAAATTCACTCTCTCAACCTTTCATTCTCTCTCTCACTCCCTCCCCTATCTCCCCTCACTCTTTCTCCCTCTCAACAAGAAAAACACGTGAACTCACTGATCTGGTTATATATTATCGTTAATAGCTGCGGTTTTACGAGACTTCAATCATCATAATCGTCGCTGTCTTCTAAATGTGATGACAACGGCATTGCTAGGCTGAAAACTCTAGAACCATTGACACAAGTGAACACAGAGCCCTGATCCTGAAGACCAACAACGATGGTTTTGATGTTGCCAAAGACGTTGGAAAACCAGACGAAGTAACATTCTGTTTTGCTCGAGCATCGCGCCTCACAAGTCAGAGTCACTGTTTCACCCATCGCCTCCTGCCGGACTGTGATGGAGGGTCGGTGTCGCTATGTGGACGAGAAAACAGCAACAACACTTAGCACTTTGAGGGAAGTCAGGAACTTGCTAAAGTAAGGTATACTACCAAAAGTCCTGTTTCCATCCAACCCTCAGGGAATGGAACCATCTCCCACCTGAAATGGTTTTGAAACCTACGCTGGAAGGGATGAGGGTATAAACCAAGGTCTAAAGATCCTGACGCTGATGACGGTTGAGTGGCGGCTACACAAATACATCCAGAAGGAACTGGGTCTTCTCTCCCCTTCCATGGTCACCCAAGATGGTGCTCAGTCATCTGGGCGTCACACTATTTATCCAAAGGTTCCCAAGTGGCTTGAGTTAGATCCTTTATCGACCAGCGCCCTTGAGCAGAACAGCGCTAGATAAGAACGATGAAACAAAGTATAGAACGCTTCCAACCCTTCCCCTCCCCCCACTCCACCTCTTCCCTCTCACTTTATTCCGCCCACCCCCTTCTCCCTTCCTCGGCCGGTTTGCTGGTCTTCTAGGCAGCAACATTTGTAACAGTGAAGTGTACACAGTGCTGTTGCAAACTTTCCATTAGTTGGCAGCAGAATCTTCGAGAGGCTGGAGGCCCTAATAGCACTGTTGCAAAACTAGTGCAGATAGAGTTATCCGGCCCTGCCTTCACCTATGCCACGTACACTGGCTAGTTCCGGTTGAATATTAAGCATGGCAGCACGTAGACGGAAGAGTTGTGGCGGAGAAAAACAGTATTGCGTTTGCTGCCCTAATTTCGCAGAAAAAGTAATTGAAGGGCGCATTGTCAAGTTACACACATTACCAGCTAACAAAACACTGAAACGATTGTGGGAACAACGTTTGCGACTGATTCGGAAAGATTACAACAATGTAAAATAAGATTCAAGATTCTTTATTGTCCAAACACAAGGCATGGATATTTGTTTAGCAGTGCAATAAGGAAGGAGATAACAACATCAAAATTATTACAAACATGGACATTCAATATTGATACATTTGATATAATATCAAAAACAACTTCCATACCAAAATACAAATCTATAAACACTAACACACATGCATAAACAGATAACCAGCCACATACCCATGCGTACACATTTAACACACAGATAATTATTCCACAACCTCTCTGAAAATCCTTACGGGAAGAGAGGGGACTATAAACTGATAAACATAACATAACATAACATAACACAGTATATGTATACACAACTACAACACTCACCCATTCTTCCATGCCTTAGATCCATCCTAGATCATAATAATAATAATAATAATAATAATAATAATAATAATAATAATAATAATCATTATAATAATAAGAGTAATAATACAAAATAATCATCATAATATTAATAATAATCGTAATCATTAGAGTAATTTATAATTATAAAAATAATAATAATAACAATGCAACTACAACTAATAATAATAATAATAATACAACAGCAGCACCAACAGACAACTAATAATTAATATATGGTAATAATGATAATAATAATAACAATACTACTACAACTAATAATAATAACAACTGAAAGACTGAAAATAATAAGACATAATTGCAGTTGCTTCACTGAATTAAAAACAAAAATTATTCTACTGTATAAAAATGTTATCTTCTAGATAAACTGCAAAATTAACATTTCTCAATTAAAAAATTAAAGCAAAGAAAAAGAAAGAGACTTCGAATTTCTCGTGAATGTAGGTCACTGACAAACGAATTAGGCCTACTGAACAAACAAATCAGCAATCAATGTTTAGGCAAGCAGCCACCCTGAGTAAAATTTGAACGATTGTACAAGAGAAATATAATTTATATAACCCTGCATCTTTCTTGCTTCAACCGGAACTAGCCGAAACCCAAGGGCCGCAACCGATCCGCCACTTTCGCTTTCATTATGAAACAGTGCTATAGAAACAATAAAATAGAAGAAGAACAAGAAGAAGAAGTCGGCTTCTATACTGCAATGCATAGATCTGAGACAAACAAAAGAAGTCTTGGTGTTACACGATTTATCAATAGTCGCTTTAACCCCGATGCTTGAATCTTGATATGTATAACTCCAATTCGTTTATCCACGCAGCCTGTTCACTCAGCAACAAGATAGAAGTCGTCGTATAAAGTTGTCCAACTTTATTCAGCGAATATCAACTACTGCGTACAAGATCGCTTTTCGAAAATCACTTCAAAAATCACTTTTCATACAGGAATAACGAAGCTTAACGTCCTATTGCGTTAGCGTTAAGAACGAATCACCACATCGCTACCTTGACAACAATGATCATCATCATTATATCTGCAATCAGTAAAGCTTAGAGCATTCTAGAAGGACGCAATAACACCCAATCAAAATAAAACTCGTCACCGGAACTACGCACTGTCTTACGTCCTAGAAATTTCTCAGTTTAGAACATTTGCCTACCTATTATCAGATAGAACTGGAACTTTTGATGGTTAATTTAAAAAAAAGGAAATTCCGGAAAGTTCTCAACAATACTTCAACAATATCAACTGACAAAAACTATCAACATTATAGAAATCTAGCAACAGCGCAGAAACACACGCTATTACTGCACGCTTTGCTAAACAAAAAATGTTCAAAACTTTCGTGCGCGTCTCAGTCGTAACATTACCCCCTACACAAGAAGAAATGTTAGGCTACTTAATTTCTGTCAAATAACATTGCGCAAGGTCCAGACACTTATTTCAGTCTGTCTGGGTACTGTCAATGTTATTTCAGTAGTTCGGAACCGATGCTCTCGCTGTCATCGGCTCATACTCTAGACGGGGAAATCAACTACCCAAAACTAATTGTTATAGAAGCAAAACTTACTGCATCGGGTAGATAATAATTGGGTTAGTTTATGGTTCAAAATCGGCCGACAGGGACGTAGGGGAAATATATTAAAATAATTTTTGCAAATCGTGATTTTCCGTGTTCGCCCCCTTTTGACGCTGTTCGTTTACCACACATCGCACTGCACGCATGCCACCAAAGTGGGTCGCAGGTGACGTCATTCTGACCTTTGACAGCTGTTTTACAGAGACGGCGGCAAACAATGGGATGCAGTATAAATGTATGATTGGCGAAACAATGTCGAAATTTTATATACATTAATTTATTATTATTATTATTATTATTATTATTATTATTATTATTATTATTATTATTATTATTATTATTATTATTATTATTATTATTAACGATTTAGTCTTATATTGATTAGCTCAAAGAATTCAGTTATTAGATTGTTTAGTATTAATAATATTGTCACCAGGGTTTCTGAAGCTGTATGCGGCATTTGCCAAAAATCAAGGAACCAAGATGACGCCATCATTTATCTGACAAAAAAAGGAATTTCTAGTATTTTGCTTGCTAGCAAAACAAGAGGAGATTCATTAGAGATCAGTCAGGGTGACTTTGTACACGTTGCTTGTTGTCGCAACTATACTAACAAAAAAAGTATAAACAGGATAACAGGATAACAGGAATTTATTTCGCCAATTGACATGTAATAGATACAACAATCGGAATATTATTTGTCGTGGACAATGGCAAAATGTTTTAGATTTAACATCTCTCTCTCTCTTTCTCTCTGTCACTCTTTCTCTCTCTCTTATACACACGCACACATACCTACATAAACAGATACACACATGTATGCACAACCACACAAACTCACACAAGCATACCCAACATTAACAGATAAACAGATAGATATAGTAAAACACAAATGACTAGTCTAAAATGATCACAAAAACATTCTAAATTATAATAGTCGCTGTAGTATATAGATATAGATGTACGAGCATGTAGGGAGAAGCAGGGCGTGCGCACGGCAGGGGGATCAGCGGTGGGAGGAGGGTGCGGCGTTTAGAGATCTTACAGTTTGCGGGTAAAAGGAATCTTTAAAGCGGGAAGTGTGGGATCTGAAGGATCGAAAGCGAAAGACATACTAGAACAACATTAGTTCAGAATCAAGTTCACGGTCCAGTAGGTCAAGCACAGCGCAGTTTGTTTTCAAGAATAGCTGTTAGTTTTGTTCAAAAACTGTAGACAAACCTGAAAAAATGCGTCTACAACCAAAAGATGAGTGGTATACAGTTCGAACATTAGAATATAAAGAAACTCTTCACATGGCCTGTGCAAAGCGCAGTAATGATGACTGGGCACAAAAGGTCACTGCAAGACTGGAACTTGTTAATGATTTAGTTGCTGCAGATGCAGTGTACAGTGATTTCAGTCATTGAAGAGACCTCGGGAAACTGCTTCAGATCAGCAGAATCAGCAAGCAAAACGTCGCCGCCAAAAAAATGAAGCCTTGGCTGAAGCCTTTCAGAAATTTGCGCGTTTTCTTAAAGAAAATGACAATGAACAGATCACTATCAATGATTTGATCTCAAAGATGAAAGAAATCAATGGAGGGGATGAAGCATACAGTTCTCCCAAGATGAAACACGAATTAAAGAAACACTTTGGCGACGACGTTATAATCCCATGTGTGGATGAGAAGGCTAACGTTGTTACGTGCAAAAAAACTGCATCTTCTATTTTGCACTCGTTTTATGCCAGACAAGGTAACGACGAGGAGGCCCAGAGGATACAGATACTCAAGGCAGCTGCAGAGCTTATTAAAAGTGACATTAAGTCTGTAGCAGCGTCACGTGAAGCATACCCCAGTCAGGATGACATTGAGTCATTAAGCTTTAATTTGCAGTTTGTTCCAGAGTCTCTAAGGCTACTGTTGAGCATTATCTTCTGTGGCAAAGCGGATCTGAAAATTGCATCAGTTGGACGAGTAATAATGCAAGCAGCTCGCCCAATGATGTTATTGTGTCCCTTGCCTCTGGGACTAGGCGTGCAGGTGCACCATCTCTTTGCTTCCAAGTTTCTTAATGAAACCCTTCATGCACTTGGATTTTCTCCCTCGTACGACGAAAAAAAGACTTGTGAAATGAGTGCCGCCATTTCCCCAACCCATGCTGAGAGCACTACCTTTCCCGATGGCCATTTTACACAGTACATGGCTGACAATCTGGACCACATCACTAATACCATTGACGATTACAACACATTCCATGGGATGGAAATTATCGCCACTGTGACGCCAATGATGCATGGCAAGCTGATGGTTAAGAGACGAACTAACATCAGATCTGAAGAAATAGTAAGAAAGGCTAAAAGTGAAATCAAATATTTCAACAGAGAAGAAACAGGTGGTCTGAAAAGTCTCAAGCTGGAAAGACTTGAAACACAAATTGTGCAGGATCCAACAATGGAAGTTGAGTTACTATGGAAGTCCTGCTGGCTGCTTAAGCCAGACAGACCTTCTTGGTCTGGAGTAATGCAGGCTGTACACCAAGGTGCTTTTCCTGGGCAGTCCTGTGTTCTGCTTTTACCCACGATCGACCTTAACCCCACAGACAGAACATGCATACTCTCCACTCTGAACTATATTTGTTCTGAAGCAAAAACAAACAACAAAACTGCAGTTCTGACATTTGACCAGCCTCTCTGGTGGAAGGTTCTTGACATTATACAAAGTGAACCGGAAGAAAGTCATCTTAGATCAATCATCTTGCGACTTGGACCCTTCCATCTGGAGAAAAGTTTTCTGGCTTGCATTGGCCACCTTATGGCAGATTCTGGCTTACAGGAAGTCATGTCTCTTGTGTACGCCCCAAATTCAGTGTCAGCAATTTTAATTGGTGATGCAGTGGAGCGTGCAGTGCGTGCACACATCATGATAGACACAGCCCTGCATGCCCTTCTTATTGCAGACCTTCTGCAAATCCCTCTTCCAAAATTACCAAAACCCAGCGACAGCAACATGCACAGTCATACAAGCGAAGTCAGACGCTGACTTGCAGATTGTCCTGGCAGCTCAACAGGCAGCTAAACACAAGTACGCGGCTGTGGTAGGTGAAGACACGGACCTGTTAGTGTTGATGATATATTACCTGTGTGCCAAAGACCATGATGTCTACTTCTATTCAGACAAACAACAGCAAAAGAAGAAAGTGTGGGAGTGTAACGGACGCAGTTCGTACACTTTTCTGTAGGAAGACGGTATGACGTCACTGCGTAATTTTTCGAATAGTTTGTGAACTGTTGTTAGATGAGAGACTATACATCAGCCTTAGTGACAGGACGTGGGTGCTCTAGAAAGACCTGATTCTTTAGGAATTACTTTTGCTGTATAAAGAATACAGCGGGGCGGTTACGGAGCAAAGGACCCCTGATGTGCGGCGGATGGATTTGGTCCCCATGACATCACTGGCTTGACCTGATGTGGACACCATCATCGCCGTGGCTCTCCTTCGGATACCATCACTGGTGCAGAATTGCAACAACGGTGCCGAAGTGAATTTCCGGATCAACGCCACGAAGACAACTGCAGCGTCTTCAGTGTGTGGCTGTGACCCCAGCGTCGGCTGTGAATACCGCGCCGGGAGTGTTTGATCCGCGAAACACGGTCAGTAGGCCTAAATAAAAACTGTGACATTTTCTGTGCTTCGGTGCTAATGGAAAAGAGAAGAGTCGAGTGACGTCCTTAGAAAGGACAACGACTTCTGCTAGCGTTGAACTCTGAAAGTAACTTTGTGCACCTATCAACTTAACTGGGTAAAAGTACTACATTAACTATGTGTACTCATTTATCAGCTGTGTGATTTATTTATATGCTGGAAAGAATCGTATGATTTAATGTAACTGTGAATTTAATGTATGTGAAGATGGTTTAGTGTATATGTGAATAATTGAATGAGAATAGAATAACAGAGGGCAAAGAGAAATAGCTGTGTATTCTTTGTCTTTGTCTGTAAGTACGTGTGTGGCAGTGTATGAGTATAGTAAACAGAGATAGAACACACACCTTATACTGAACGTCAGACAGCCACACTCACACACTCATTCATTACACCATAAGTAGTTATACATATATTTATTTAGATTATAATACACAAAAAAAAACCTACGTTACATTTGGTGACCCTAGACTCTCTCTGTGTTAATTAGCATTAAGTCATACATATTTATATTTATTGAGGGCACCACTAGTTATTATATTTATATACAGTTAGACTAGTGGGCTTATTCCCCTTGAAATTCTTAATTATATTGTGTATGACTGTGATGTTTTGTTTTGTGTGACAATGCCGTCTCCGGCGTAACGGCTGTGCCTGTGTACAGTTTCTGGGCACTAAGGGTTTAATTCTTTTTCTGCCTGCGGGTTGCTATTTTCTTATTTTCAGCTCTGTTCTTCTGTTAGTGGGATTGTTTGTTTTTTGTTAGTTCTTTGCTGTGTAGGGTTCTGTCCTTTCATGCGTGTGTTTGGGTGTATGTCTCTTTGCCTTCATTTTAAGTAGGTTATAGTATTAGGATTTCAGCCCCATTTAATTTGATTTGATTTATTTTATTTATTCATTGTGTTATTGATTTGCATTGAGTTTGAGGTTATAATATTTTGTATTGATGTATGTAGTTATACTGGGTTATCCTTGTTAAATTGTTTCCCTTTATTTAGCTTGATTGTTGTTAAATTGTTTCCCTTGGTTCATGTTGGATTGTTAGTGCTGATAGTTTTTGTTTGTGATTTTATTTGGTTTAGTAATTCTGTTTGACTTTGAATATTAATTGGATATAGAATAGTATAGTAGTTAGGGTGACATTTATTGATTTTATTATTTATAAAATTAATCTTGATAAGACTTTGTTAATTTGTTGAGTTTATTTTCCTTTGGCCGTTAACTTGGTATTATAGTATTATTGAGTTCTAGGCTTATTGTGTTGAGAGTTAATTGTTTTTTTTTCTCTCATTTCATAATTCTTTATTTAATAACTTTGTTTAAATAATATTTCTTTTGTGGGCATTGTATATATTTTTTATTAGGGTAGTTTTTTAAAATCTTGTTCATATAAATTATTCTCTGGGACAAGGGAGGTAACAATTTGATTGTGAGTTTGAGTGTTTGGATTATTTTATTTGACTTAGAAATTTATTTTTTTTTTCTCTTCCTATTGACATTGATATAAACTTTACATACTTGTGAATAGATCCTTTATTGGGATTATACATAATAATATTATCCTACTTTAAAACTAAAAGACTGTTTGAACAAATATTTGGATACAAACTTAACTTAGTAATTTAATCTTTCACTGTATATTCATTGTGTTTATTATCAACTTCAGTTGAAGTTCTTCAACATATGTTGTGAATATATTTACTTGGTGTATTCCATTTGATATTTTAAAAAAATTTTTTGTCATTGCTTCAGAACTTGTAAAACATATTGGGATAATATAATATATAATTTGCTTTGTATACATTTAAGACTTGATTGTTTTCATGATATTTTGAATTGAGCATTGTTATGAAAATCTGCTTGTGAAGAAACTTCATTGTTTTCGTAATATTCATAGAACAATTTATGGTTGTTTGATTGATTGCATTTTGCCATTACTATTTCGACACTTTGATATTTTATTGATTTACTGTTTGAACACTTTGATATTTTTATAGTAAATTTTTTTTTGTTGGTTGTTGATCTACATTGTACTTAGCCATGTCTGATGATTATGATAAGTTGTTCCAATCTTTTATTGCTCAAGCTACAACTTTGGGTATTCCGGAAAAGGAACGTGGGAAATATGTACAGGAATGTTTTGATCGTATTGAAAGACAAAAAGTGAGAGATGAAAAAAAACTAGAAGAAGAAACAAAACAGAAAGCATTGGATGTGGAATTAGAAAAAGAAAAAGTTGAATTGGCTAAAAAACAGGCAGAAGTTGAACTAGCAACTAAACAAGCGGAAGTTGAACAAGCAAATAAACAAGCAGATGTTGAGTTAGAAAAAGAGAGAGAGAAAACTAAACAAAAGGAATTTGAGTTCCGTTCTGAACATAGACCTGAGGAACAAGATACGGGTTTTGGAAACAGAGGTAGAGATAGTACTTCTTTTGGTGCTAGACCTGTTTATCCCAAGTTGCCTCTATTCAAAGAAAGACAAGATGACATAGATTCATACCTTTTTCGTTTTGAGACTCATGCTACAGCCCTTGGCTGGGATAGAAGCAAATGGGTTACATTTCTTTCAGCTTTGTTAGAAGGTAATGCACTGAACTTATACCACAGTCTTGCTGCAAATGGTCAGGTTGATTATCCAACATTGAAAGACAATTTGCTTAAGAAGTTCCAGTGTACTGCTGAAGGTTTTCGCATGAAATTCCGTGAAGTCCGACCAGACTCAAACGAACCTTTCCAAACATTTGGTATTGAACTGAACAGATTGTTTGATAGGTGGATAGCTTTGTCAGGTGTTCCTAGAAACATGCAAGGAATAATGAATCTTGTGTTAGGTGAGCAGTTTCTAGAATGTGTGTCACAAGATCTTGCTACTTTCATTCGCGAGCGTGGACTTGTCACATTGGATGATATGGTTAAAACTGCTGAAAGTTATCGTCTTGCTCGTCCCGGAAAGAACTTAGCACGCAAATCGGCTGCTACAATTTTCGGTTCAGTAGGATCAGTTGATGTAGCTGATGAATCGCAAGCTGCTGCTGGCTCTGCAGATTCTCGCGGTGGTTACTCCAACTATCGAGGTCGTGGCTATTGGAGAAATCGTGGTGGTTTTCAAAAGAAAGACCCAACATACACAGATTCGAACCAAAAGGTCGAAGGTCGTTTTGATCAAACTCGGGGATCTTATAGACGTGGACGTGGAGGTGGTTCATTTTACACCAATTTTGATAATTGCGCTCTTTGTGATGGTAAAGGTCATGGTCCTAAACAATGTCCCCTTCGAAATAGTCAAAATCCTTGCCCTGTTTGCAACATTGGTGGTCATACTAGAAAAGGTTGTCCCTTTGTTGTACAGAAAGCCACAGCTTCAGATGATAAGACAAATAAATCAAGCTCAGGTTGTGCAGTTGTCCCTGTAGACTCTGAAGTTGTTTGTTCTGTTTTTGATCAGACACCTGGTCACTTGCATTTAGAAGTTGGTTCTGTAAATTCTACTGCTTGCTCAGTTCTGCGAGACACAGGTGCTACCATTTGTGGTGTTCGAAAACGTTTGGTTTCTGATGAGCAGTATGTACCAGGTACTGTTCGTTGTAAAACTTTTGGTGGAGAGATCAACATATATCAGCAGGCTAAAGTTGTTGTTTCTTGCCCATATTTTGTTGGTGAGTTGGTTTGTTGTGTTCTTGAGGATCCAGTTGCTGACTTGATTGTAGGAAATATTCCAGGGTTGATTGTCCAGCAGACCCAAGATACCAAAGTTGCTGCTGCTGCTGATGATGTTCCTGTTGCTGCTGTCACTACTCGTGCTCAGGTTAGAAAGCAAGATCTCCCGCACAAACCTCTTGTCACTGTGTGCGATGACTTGAAGGTCACTCGTGTTGAACTTATTCAGTTGCAGAAAGGTGATGCTACTTTGCAAGGTTGTTTTAAGTTAGCTGATTCAGGTGAAGAAAAGGTTGTTGGTTCTGCTACTTATACTTTCTATTTTAAAGATGAAATTTTGTACAGAAGGTATCAGAAATCCAAGGATATTTTGCATCAGGTTGTCGTTCCTGAAAAACTTCGCACTTCAGTCATGATTGCTGCGCATGATCAACTTTTGGCTGGTCATTGTGGAGTTCGTAGAACTTTGACTAGGATTCTGTCCCAATTCTTTTGGCCTGGTGTTTCTGCTGATGTGAGTGCTTATGTTCACACTTGTGACATTTGCCAGAAGACAATTTCAAAAGGAAAAGTTCCCCCTGTTCCTTTGGCGACTATGCCTCTTATCTCGACTCCATTCGAGAGGGTCGCTATTGATCTAGTTGGGCCTTTGTCTCCTCCATCTGTTGAAGGTCACAGATATATTCTCACTTTGATTGACTTAGCTACTAGGTTTCCCGAAGCTGTTCCTATGAAAGACATTTCTTCTGTTGCTGTTGCTGAAGCTTTGATGAGTATTTTTTCAAGGTTAGGTTTTCCCAAGGAAATTCTTTCTGTTCAAGGTTCTCAGTTTAACTCAGATTTGATGAAACAGTTTCATGCTTTGTGTGGTACTCAAGCCATACGTACTTCGCCCTACCATCCTCAAGCAAATGGTACTGTTGAACGCTTTCATGGCACTTTGAAAGCTATGCTTCGAAAGGTTGTTCATTCTCAACCTAAAGCTTGGCATCGCTATCTTCCTACATTGCTCTTCGAATGTAGAGAATTGCCGTCGGAAAGTGCAGGTTTCAGTCCTTTTGATCGGATGTTCGGTCGAAAACCGAAAGCTTCCATATTTCCATTTTTGCTTCCAGATGTCAAGGTTGTGGAACCTCAGTGTTGTGTTTCTCATGTGGATGTTTCTACACATAGGCATACTGTCCCTACAGTAGGTATTGGCGTTATACAGGATGATGGTTCGTGTCCTTACAAGAGTTCAGATTCACTCTTGAACCACTTCCAGGTACACAGAATGTGTTCGCGGATCTGTTGTCACGCGCTGATCGTGATCAATCGGTTCCATAGATCAAGGTTTCGTGGCCGTTGCTGTGTTTTGACATTATCCTCAGAACTTGTAAAAAATAACCTCGTTCGGTTCTTTTTTTCTTTGGGAGGGGGGTAGTGTAACGGACGCAGTTCGTACACTTTTCTGTAGGAAGACGGTATGACGTCACTGCGCAATTTTTCGAATAGTTTGTGAACTGTTGTTAGATGAGAGACTATACATCAGCCTTAGTGACAGGACGTGGGGTGCTCTAGAAAGACCTGATTCTTTAGGAATTACTTTTGCTGTATAAAGAATACAGCGGGGCGGTTACGGAGCAAAGGACCCCTGATGTGCGGCGGATGGATTTGGTCCCCATGACATCACTGGCTTGACCTGATGTGGACACCATCATCGCCGTGGCTCTCCTTCGGATACCATCACTGGTGCAGAATTGCAACAACGGTGCCGAAGTGAATTTCCGGATCAACGCCACGAAGACAACTGCAGCGTCTTCAGTGTGTGGCTGTGACCCCAGCGTCGGCTGTGAATACCGCGCCGGGAGTGTTTGATCCGCGAAACACGGTCAGTAGGCCTAAATAAAAACTGTGACATTTTCTGTGCTTCGGTGCTAATGGAAAAGAGAAGAGTCGAGTGACGTCCTTAGAAAGGACAACAACTTCTGCTAGCGTTGAACTCTGAAAGTAACTTTGTGCACCTATCAACTTAACTGGGTAAAAGTACTACATTAACTATGTGTACTCATTTATCAGCTGTGTGATTTATTTATATGCTGGAAAGAATCGTATGATTTAATGTAACTGTGAATTTAATGTATGTGAAGATGGTTTAGTGTATATGTGAATAATTGAATGAGAATAGAATAACAGAGGGCAAAGAGAAATAGCTGTGTATTCTTTGTCTTTGTCTGTAAGTACGTGTGTGGCAGTGTATGAGTATAGTAAACAGAGATAGAACACACACCTTATACTGAACGTCAGACAGCCACACTCACACACTCATTCATTACACCATAAGTAGTTATACATATATTTATTTAGATTATAATACACAAAAAAAAACCTACGTTACATTTGGTGACCCTAGACTCTCTCTGTGTTAATTAGCATTAAGTCATACATATTTATATTTATTGAGGGCACCACTAGTTATTATATTTATATACAGTTAGACTAGTGGGCTTATTCCCCTTGAAATTCTTAATTATATTGTGTATGACTGTGATGTTTTGTTTTGTGTGACAATGCCGTCTCCGGCGTAACGGCTGTGCCTGTGTACAGTTTCTGGGCACTAAGGGTTTAATTCTTTTTCTGCCTGCGGGTTGCTATTTTCTTATTTTCAGCTCTGTTCTTCTGTTAGTGGGATTGTTTGTTTTTTGTTAGTTCTTTGCTGTGTAGGGTTCTGTCCTTTCATGCGTGTGTTTGGGTGTATGTCTCTTTGCCTTCATTTTAAGTAGGTTATAGTATTAGGATTTCAGCCCCATTTAATTTGATTTGATTTATTTTATTTATTTATTGTGTTATTGATTTGCATTGAGTTTGAGGTTATAATATTTTGTATTGATGTATGTAGTTATACTGGGTTATCCTTGTTAAATTGTTTCCCTTTATTTAGCTTGATTGTTGTTAAATTGTTTCCCTTGGTTCATGTTGGATTGTTAGTGCTGATAGTTTTTGTTTGTGATTTTATTTGGTTTAGTAATTCTGTTTGACTTTGAATATTAATTGGATATAGAATAGTATAGTAGTTAGGGTGACATTTATTGATTTTATTATTTATAAAATTAATCTTGATAAGACTTTGTTAATTTGTTGAGTTTATTTTCCTTTGGCCGTTAACTTGGTATTATAGTATTATTGAGTTCTAGGCTTATTGTGTTGAGAGTTAATTGTTTTTTTTTTTCTCTCATTTCATAATTCTTTATTTAATAACTTTGTTTAAATAATATTTCTTTTGTGGGCATTGTATATATTTTTTATTAGAATAGTTTTTTAAAATCTTGTTCATATAAATTATTCTCTGGGACAAGGGAGGTAACAATTTGATTGTGAGTTTGAGTGTTTGGATTATTTTATTTGACTTAGAAATTTATTTTTTTTTCTCTTCCTATTGACATTGATATAAACTTTACATACTTGTGAATAGATCCTTTATTGGGATTATACATAATAATATTATCCTACTTTAAAACTAAAAGACTGTTTGAACAAATATTTGGATACAAACTTAACTTAGTAATTTAATCTTTCACTGTATATTCATTGTGTTTATTATCAACTTCAGTTGAAGTTCTTCAACATATGTTGTGAATATATTTACTTGGTGTATTCCATTTGATATTTAAAAATTTTTTTTTGTCATTGCTTCAGAACTTGTAAAACATATTGGGATAATATAATATATAATTTGCTTTGTATACATTTAAGACTTGATTGTTTTCATGATATTTTGAATTGAGCATTGTTATGAAAATCTGCTTGTGAAGAAACTTCATTGTTTTCGTAATATTCATAGAACAATTTATGGTTGTTTGATTGATTGCATTTTGCCATTACTATTTCGACACTTTGATATTTTATTGATTTACTGTTTGAACACTTTGATATTTTTATAGTAAATTTTTTTTTTGTTGGTTGTTGATCTACATTGTACTTAGCCATGTCTGATGATTATGATAAGTTGTTCCAATCTTTTATTGCTCAAGCTACAACTTTGGGTATTCCGGAAAAGGAACGTGGGAAATATGTACAAGAATGTTTTGATCGTATTGAAAGACAAAAAGTGAGAGATGAAAAAAAAACTAGAAGAAGAAACAAAACAGAAAGCATTGGATGTGGAATTAGAAAAAGAAAAAGTTGAATTGGCTAAAAAACAGGCAGAAGTTGAACTAGCAACTAAACAAGCGGAAGTTGAACAAGCAAATAAACAAGCAGATGTTGAGTTAGAAAAAGAGAGAGAGAAAACTAAACAAAAGGAATTTGAGTTCCGTTCTGAACATAGACCTGAGGAACAAGATACGGGTTTTGGAAACAGAGGTAGAGATAGTACTTCTTTTGGTGCTAGACCTGTTTATCCCAAGTTGCCTCTATTCAAAGAAAGACAAGATGACATAGATTCATACCTTTTTCGTTTTGAGACTCATGCTACAGCCCTTGGCTGGGATAGAAGCAAATGGGTTACATTTCTTTCAGCTTTGTTAGAAGGTAATGCACTGAACTTATACCACAGTCTTGCTGCAAATGGTCAGGTTGATTATCCAACATTGAAAGACAATTTGCTTAAGAAGTTCCAGTGTACTGCTGAAGGTTTTCGCAAGAAATTCCGTGAAGTCTGACCAGACTCAAACGAACCTTTCCAAACATTTGGTATTGAACTGAACAGATTGTTTGATAGGTGGATAGCTTTGTCAGGTGTTCCTAGAAACATGCAAGGAATAATGAATCTTGTGTTAGGTGAGCAGTTTCTAGAATGTGTGTCACAAGATCTTGCTACTTTCATTCGCGAGCGTGGACTTGTCACATTGGATGATATGGTTAAAACTGCTGAAAGTTATCGTCTTGCTCGTCCCGGAAAGAACTTAGCACGCAAATCGGCTGCTACAATTTTCGGTTCAGTAGGATCAGTTGATGTAGCTGATGAATCGCAAGCTGCTGCTGGCTCTGCAGATTCTCGCGGTGGTTACTCCAACTATCGAGGTCGTGGCTATTGGAGAAATCGTGGTGGTTTTCAAAAGAAAGACCCAACATACACAGATTCGAACCAAAAGGTCGAAGGTCGTTTTGATCAAACTCGGGGATCTTATAGACGTGGACGTGGAGGTGGTTCATTTTACACCAATTTTGATAATTGCGCTCTTTGTGATGGTAAAGGTCATGGTCCTAAACAATGTCCCCTTCGAAATAGTCAAAATCCTTGCCCTGTTTGCAACATTGGTGGTCATACTAGAAAAGGTTGTCCCTTTGTTGTACAGAAAGCCACAGCTTCAGATGATAAGACAAATAAATCAAGCTCAGGTTGTGCAGTTGTCCCTGTAGACTCTGAAGTTGTTTGTTCTGTTTTTGATCAGACACCTGGTCACTTGCATTTAGAAGTTGGTTCTGTAAATTCTACTGCTTGCTCAGTTCTGCGAGACACAGGTGCTACCATTTGTGGTGTTCGAAAACGTTTGGTTTCTGATGAGCAGTATGTACCAGGTACTGTTCGTTGTAAAACTTTTGGTGGAGAGATCAACATATATCAGCAGGCTAAAGTTGTTGTTTCTTGCCCATATTTTGTTGGTGAGTTGGTTTGTTGTGTTCTTGAGGATCCAGTTGCTGACTTGATTGTAGGAAATATTCCAGGTTGATTGTCCAGCAGACCCAAGATACCAAAGTTGCTGCTGCTGCTGATGATGTTCCTGTTGCTGCTGTCACTACTCGTGCTCAGGTTAGAAAGCAAGATCTCCCGCACAAACCTCTTGTCACTGTGTGCGATGACTTGAAGGTCACTCGTGTTGAACTTATTCAGTTGCAGAAAGGTGATGCTACTTTGCAAGGTTGTTTTAAGTTAGCTGATTCAGGTGAAGAAAAGGTTGTTGGTTCTGCTACTTATACTTTCTATTTTAAAGATGAAATTTTGTACAGAAGGTATCAGAAATCCAAGGATATTTTGCATCAGGTTGTCGTTCCTGAAAAACTTCGCACTTCAGTCATGATTGCTGCGCATGATCAACTTTTGGCTGGTCATTGTGGAGTTCGTAGAACTTTGACTAGGATTCTGTCCCAATTCTTTTGGCCTGGTGTTTCTGCTGATGTGAGTGCTTATGTTCACACTTGTGACATTTGCCAGAAGACAATTTCAAAAGGAAAAGTTCCCCCTGTTCCTTTGGCGACTATGCCTCTTATCTCGACTCCATTCGAGAGGGTCGCTATTGATCTAGTTGGGCCTTTGTCTCCTCCATCTGTTGAAGGTCACAGATATATTCTCACTTTGATTGACTTAGCTACTAGGTTTCCCGAAGCTGTTCCTATGAAAGACATTTCTTCTGTTGCTGTTGCTGAAGCTTTGATGAGTATTTTTTCAAGGTTAGGTTTTCCCAAGGAAATTCTTTCTGTTCAAGGTTCTCAGTTTAACTCAGATTTGATGAAACAGTTTCATGCTTTGTGTGGTACTCAAGCCATACGTACTTCGCCCTACCATCCTCAAGCAAATGGTACTGTTGAACGCTTTCATGGCACTTTGAAAGCTATGCTTCGAAAGGTTGTTCATTCTCAACCTAAAGCTTGGCATCGCTATCTTCCTACATTGCTCTTCGAATGTAGAGAATTGCCGTCGGAAAGTGCAGGTTTCAGTCCTTTTGATCGGATGTTCGGTCGAAAACCGAAAGCTTCCATATTTCCATTTTTGCTTCCAGATGTCAAGGTTGTGGAACCTCAGTGTTGTGTTTCTCATGTGGATGTTTCTACACATAGGCATACTGTCCCTACAGTAGGTATTGGCGTTATACAGGATGATGGTTCGTGTCCTTACAAGAGTTCAGATTCACTCTTGAACCACTTCCAGGTACACAGAATGTGTTCGCGGATCTGTTGTCACGCGCTGATCGTGATCAATCGGTTCCATAGATCAAGGTTTCGTGGCCGTTGCTGTGTTTTGACATTATCCTCAGAACTTGTAAAAAATAACCTCGTTCGGTTCTTTTTTTCTTTGGGAGGGGGGTAGTGTAACGGACGCAGTTCGTACACTTTTCTGTAGGAAGACGGTATGACGTCACTGCGTAATTTTTCGAATAGTTTGTGAACTGTTGTTAGATGAGAGACTATACATCAGCCTTAGTGACAGGACGTGGGTGCTCTAGAAAGACCTGATTCTTTAGGAATTACTTTTGCTGTATAAAGAATACAGCGGGGCGGTTACGGAGCAAAGGACCCCTGATGTGCGGCGGATGGATTTGGTCCCCATGACATCACTGGCTTGACCTGATGTGGACACCATCATCGCCGTGGCTCTCCTTCGGATACCATCACTGGTGCAGAATTGCAACAACGGTGCTGAAGTGAATTTCCGGATCAACGCCACGAAGACAACTGCAGCGTCTTCAGTGTGTGGCTGTGACCCCAGCGTCGGCTGTGAATACCGCGCCGGGAGTGTTTGATCCGCGAAACACGGTCAGTAGGCCTAAATAAAAACTGTGACAGTTTCTGTGCTTCGGTGCTAATGGAAAAGAGAAGAGTCGAGTGACGTCCTTAGAAAGGACAACGACTTCTGCTAGCGTTGAACTCTGAAAGTAACTTTGTGCACCTATCAACTTAACTGGGTAAAAGTACTACATTAACTATGTGTACTCATTTATCAGCTGTGTGATTTATTTATATGCTGGAAAGAATCGTATGATTTAATGTAACTGTGAATTTAATGTATGTGAAGATGGTTTAGTGTATATGTGAATAATTGAATGAGAATAGAATAACAGAGGGTAAAGAGAAATAGCTGTGTATTCTTTGTCTTTGTCTGTAAGTACGTGTGTGGCAGTGTATGAGTATAGTAAACAGAGATAGAACACACACCTTATACTGAACGTCAGACAGCCACACTCACACACTCATTCATTACACCATAAGTAGTTATACATATATTTATTTAGATTATAATACACAAAAAAAAACCTACGTTACAGGGACATAAAACGACTAGTTGATGTCCTTGGGTTCCCGCTACGTCACCTCCTGTTAGTTCTGCATGCCCTTACAGGTTGTGACACCACGTACAGGCCCTTTGGCATTGGCAAGGCTGTAGCTCTCACAAAACTGAGGTCCAGCACCTGCTTTCAAAAGGCTGCCAAAACTTTTCTGGAGGCATCTTCAGTGACAGAAATAGAAGCAGCAGGAGAGACAGTCATTGTACTCCTATATGGTGGCAAAGAACGTGATAGAATAGACTAACTGAGGTATCGCACCTTCTGTAGGAAAGTGGCCCTTGGAACAACCTTTGTTCAAGTGAATACGCTGCCCCCAACGTCTGCGGCTGCACGATTTCACAGTCATCGCGTCTACTGGCAAGTACAAGAGTGGATGGGCAAGCAGCAGGACGCATGCCCAACAACATGTGGATGGAAGCCGAAGTGCAGAATGCTACTGCCAGTGACAACCCTGCTTCCTGCTGCTCCACCAAAGCTGCTGAAGATAATCCGATGCTCATGCTCGGGAAATTGTGATGCCCAGTCCCGCTGTTCATGCAGGAGGTACAGGCTTCTTTGTTCTCCTGCCTGCAAGGAGTGCCGGGGTCTTAGCTGCTGCAACACTCCCCCACCCCATCCCGATGAAGTGTAGCAGGATTGGAGCACACATGTTCAGTCTTCCTTGTATGGTTTTGCGTTATCATATTAAGTTAAAGAAACTGATTACATAGTACAATGGTTTGCAGTGTAATTAATATGCTCATGTTGTTGATTGTTTGCTATTTTATCGGTTGTCTCATAGGGCATTTACATAACTTTTCTACATCATTAACTTCCAGTTAACAGTATCGTTAATTATTATGACGTTTTTGACAATGCATTTTTATTACCTTTCAAACGAGGTGCTACTTGATAGGGTTCTAACGATTTTTGTGGACTGTGACCTTGACCGTGACCTTAAAATAGCCGCTATAAAGTATGCCGCACACCAACTGTGTCCGATTTTTTTATGGGAAGTAGCGACTGATCGTGCCGTCATAATGCAGTGAAAATCTTTTCTATAACAATTTGTTTAGGGTCATAGCATATTTTTTTCTAGGTCCCCCAGGCTATCAGGGTCAAAGGAAGTAATCTCGTAGACTTTCCTGGAGTAAGTCACCCTCTATTGCTTCCCTCTTCTTTTGAATGACCGATGCAGTCGACTTTGTCAGTTCCCAAAATGCACATGCTGAGCCTTACGGTCAGGTTGTCTTCTGTTAGACGGTGAAACAGCTCCCTCAAGGTCATCAAATGCTACTTCCAGGTCTGGGTGTTCATTCCAGTAACATACGACTTGTCCATCCATTTGAGAATCTTCCTCATTTTTTGCATCAGGGTAGCACCGCTGTTGACCATACCAAAGGGCATCATCAAGCACGCTTGCGTCCCATCAGGAGTTATAAAAGCAGTCTTTGGTATGTCCTGTTCACACACGGAAACTTGCCAAAAACCTTTGCTGAGGTCAATCTTTGAGTGAAATTTGCTCCCCAATAATTGACGGAACAGGTCTGCTGCAGTAGGCATGGGCTCAGGGTCGAAGACGGTGATCTTTGTAACCTTCCTGTAGTCGATGCATACTCTGTTGCTCCCGTCCTTCTTCTTCGCGACCAAGACGGAGGATTTGAACTCCCTGAAGATGTCCATTGTCAGCATCTCATAGATGTCTTTCTCAAAGGAATGCCTGAAGTGGGCTGGACTTCATGCTCGATCAAAGTCGTAGAGCCTGGGGCATCACTGAAAAAAAATTGGGGACACTCGCTTATAATGTCCTTGTGCTCTTTCGACCCTCCGTCAGGCTTGGTCCTAGCTTATCGTCATCGATACCTTCTTTGCTGTGGAAGTCTCCAAGCTCCAACAGTTCCTCGCTGTAAAAGCTGTCATCAGTCTCAACCGCTGTTGATATGTGTACAGTTTCTGGTACCCTTTCCGCGTACAGTGTAAGAAGGTTGGCGTGGTATATCTTGGAATGCTGGCCACCTTTCACCTTGTAGTCCTAGATCCCTACCACGACCTCTACTTCGTGTGGGCCTTTTCACTGCATTAGCAACTTATTGTGATCAATAGGTAGCAGCACCAGCACCTTGTTGCCAGGTTAGAACTTCCTGTTTACAGCTCTACGATCGTAGTCGTGCTTTCCACAGTCCTGGGACTTCTTAAGGTTTTCTACGGCTATCTCGAGAGTCTGCTCCAGCTTCTCCCCTAGACCAATCACGTACTGGTAGCTTTTCTTCATCTTTGGGGTTTTTACATCTCTCGTCCACAGTTCTTTAAGGATGTGCATCGGTCCTCGGATTGTTCTTGTGCAACAGCTCGAATGGAAAAAGCCGGTGGACTCTTGTAGTACTTCTCTGTTGATGTAGCGATGCCACTGGCTGGGGTGCTCGCTGCACAGTTTCTTCAGGGTGTTTAGCGGAGCATTAAACTTCTCGACGAGCCCGTTGCACATTAGGTGATAGGATGTCGTAATCAAAAGCCGGATGCTCAGCAGCCTGTTGACTTCCTTCGTGCAGTCAAAGACGAACTGTCTCCCGATGTCTGTCAGGATTTATTCGGAAAAAGTCTTTATGTAGGCTACTATCTGTACTTTTGCTTCGTCTTCTTTTTGTTTCTTCCGCTTATTTTGTGCAACTTGTACAAAATTTCAGATTTGAATTGTAAAAGCAAAATGTTTAAGAAATGTAATGAGAAATGTATAACTAGGCATTGAATGGAATAAAGAAGCTGTTCTGAAGTTCTGAACTGTACTGTATAATAATCTGCGTTTTATTTATCGATGTATTGTACTTATTTATTTCGTGCCTGCTTGATTTCTTTGTGAATCTCTGTTCTTGTGTGTATGTGTGGGGGGGTGTTTGTGGGTGTGTGTGTGTGTGATTGTGTGTTGTATGTGTGTGTGTTTCGTGTGCGAGTGTGTGTAGGAAATACAGCTAACCTTTGCAGTGCCGCCACTCTATACCTTACATGGCATTTCTCTGGCATTCATTGGGTTGATGGATACAACACAGTCATGAAGTTCAAATGTTACTATTTGACTTGACCACTGTAAATCTACATAACAGGCTAAAAGAATGACACAAAATTCACTCTCTCCACCTTTCATTCTCTCTCACATTCCCTCACTTTTTCTCTTCCGCATCTCTCTTTCTCCCTCTCTAACAGGAAAAACACCTGAATGCACTGATCAGCACTTTGATTATCAGAACGTCAAACCTCAAAGAAGAAGAAAGTTGGCACAGACAATGAAAGAAATTCATCACAGGCACCTTTTTGTACTTTAGACTTATGAGAGTGTGGGAATGTATATAAGTGCTCTGAGCAAGCTCGTAATTTGTAAAGTCTGCACTGTACAAAATGAATTAGTAGTAGTAGTAGTAGAGGGGTCCATGCCCCATGCGAAGCATGGACCCTCACAGCAGATCTCCAACGAAGAATACAAAGCATGGAGATGAGGTGCTACAGAAGACTTCTGTGCATTTCCTATACCCAACACATCACCAACGACGAAGTCCGACAGACCATCACACAAGCCATTGGACAACACGATGACCTGCTCACAGTGGTGAAGAAACGGAAACTCCGATGGTATGGCCACGTCACCAGATCATCAGGCCTTGCAAAGACCATTGTGCAAGGCACAGTGCAAGGAGGTAGAAGAAGGGGGAGACCGAAAAAGAGGTGGGAGGACAACATTCGAGAATGGACTGGTTTGACACTGAGCGAAGCCATGAGGGCTGCTGAGGACAGAGAAAGATGGAGTATGCTGGTTAAACGATCATCTGTGGTGCCCCTACGACCTTCGGGTTATGGGACAGGATAGGATAGGATAGGATAGGATAGGATAGTAGTAGTAGTAGTATTAAATTCAAAGACAGTTCTAAATCATCCCATAATTTTGTGTCGCTATGCATGCAACAAATGTATGGAAATCATTAGGCTCAAATGAAAATTTCCAACGCTTAAGAAATAATTATTATGCTCGCAGTAAATGCTTTCTTTTTTTCTGCTCACAGTAAATATTTATTGCGAGCGCAATTATTCATTTTGCCTTTTCTGCAGGTGGAAAGCGGTGATTAAGTAAGCACCCACTAAATATAGGTGTTACGTGGTTTTGAGAATCTAAAACGTAACTGGGAACACACACTCAGTGCTAACTCCAATCGCTTTATGATTTGTCAGCAACTTTGGACAACAGTTGTTGTTCTTCCGCAGCTTAATTTTTTTTTTACCATTACATGTTCAAATTTGTTACTCAGAGAATGTTAATGCACATTTTACCTTATTACTATTTATCTATTTTTGTGGATGGCAGACTTTATACCAATAGCCAGGCTCTTGTCCTTAACCCTTTAAGTCGGGCATTTCTCGATCCAGGTTTAAATACACCTATTTAGTACGGCCGAATTAAATGTATTTATGTATTTATTGTGCGAGTAAAAAATATTTCCTACATTCGTAGTAAGTATATTTATTAGCGCTCACCGGTTTTGAGACGCAAGGCTTTCCATGCACACACACCTCACAAAATGTTCTCAAAGATTGTTATTAAAAATATGTTTGAGTACTGAATTATGGTTGCTGAATAATAAATAATAGTAATAATAATAATACAAACGAAAATGCCTCCACTTTTTCTGTATAAAGTATTTTGAAAACTACGTTTTCTGTTTTTGAATTAAAGTTCTATATATTTTTTTAAATCTTTTATCATCCTTATGAACACTGATCATATTTGGAATAAGAAAAATCAGACCTTCACACTTCTCTCGACCTATAAATAATAAATATGAAGTAATCCCTCTCCCCCAACCCTCACCCCCAAACACAATTTTTTAAAAGTAACAGGGAAGAAAAGTTGAAGAAAAAAATCTTTGAACAGTTTTTTTTTAAAAAAATGACCTATGACATGAATACAAAATTATTAATCCAAAGGATCACTAATAAAACAAGGTTAAAATGCATTCTGTTGGTGGTAAACAAGCAGTGCGCCCAATGTAGCGTACTCAGCATCATCCAATGTTACTATCACCACGTGTTGCCTTTGAGGCCTGGAAGTGCGTCACATATATGCACAGGTGTGCACAATGCCATCCAAGATATAAAAGCATTTAATTCGACCGATTAGTCGATCTGCATGGATCCTCACTTCGGCAATCTGTCTAGTTTGCACCAACTATATTAAAACATAAAAAAGATAACACTTTAAAAGACGCACTGAATAATTGATCTCAAAAGGTCAATAGCTTTTAACAGTAAATTACAAATACTTGCGATTGGTTTCGTGTTTGCATTTGTTCATGTTTATTGTCTCATCAATGCAAAGATACTTCCATCACAAAAGAGTTAACGTTCAAACTGCAAAACAATCAAAACTTTTAATTGTGTATGTCTGTGTGCATATGTGTGTAATTATGTGTGTATTTTATTTCACTACTTATTTATTTATTTATGTTGGGAATGATTCAAGAACACTTAGTTTTTACGCACGTCTTATATAAAGAAACCAAATAGTATCTCTTCTGAGATAAACTGCTGTTGCCCTGGATTCAGAAAGGATAGCAGTTACAGAGTAGCTCCCCTGT
>CM072527.1:49445837-49513337 GCA_036898135.1 Oncomelania hupensis
GAATATAGGCTGGGCTTGGTGATAATCACGTGACTGATTTTCCAAAGCATAAGAAGACGCCTGAATGAAGTCCTCAGGAAAAACAACTTCATGTGAAAAACGTATCCACAATGTGGATGGTTGACAAAGGACATGGGAAGTAACTTCTTGAAAGTAAATTCATTGCCAAAACTAGTCCTAAAATCTAGGGTTTGCAGTCTTGGTAGTTTTGAACAAGGTTATGTTCAGAAAATGACCCCATCATTTTCCAAACCGTTGTTCACATAAACAATGACTAAATAAATATCTCTAGCATACTTATAAATATAAATACCTTAAAAGTGGCCTTGAATATTTGACATTCTTTTTTTCCTGGGGTCATTGCTCTTTCAATAAGGATAATGATACTTTTCCAAAATGTCATAAGTATCAACATGCTTCTGGAGAGCGTTAAGGTATGCTGCAACCTCCTGTATGCAGGCGCCCGTTAAGTAGCGGAATGTGGCCGAATTATAATAGGCTACCACTACTGCTGCTATTATAGTAGTAAGCTTACTAGTGCTATTTACACTTACACCCTGCTCCCACTTCGCTACAGGCGCCTTTGCACATGTATTATGCCACTATCAGCGTTTGTGTATGGCTTCGCGATTTATGTGGTCAAAAAGAATCACTTGGCGTAAACAAGTCATAAAAGTGTCGTTCTCATTCTGTCAAAGCTCCATCTTGATCACCGTAAAGGAGACGACTAGTGACAGGATTAACATAACTTTTCACCACGTAGCTGCATCCCTCCAGGTATTGATAAGCTATAAACGCCCGACACCCAAAAAGTCATTACCTTGAGTAACGTATGAACTCCTATAAAACCTACCACAGCGAGGTCAGGTAATGTAATTATTATTAATTTATTTGCATGTTGTTTCCAACGAAAAGAAAAGACAATAAACACACACACACATACACACACACAAACGCACACACGCACACATACACACACAAAAACTTACTAAAGCAACATAATGAGGATTGTGACAGCTATGAGTGGAGGTGACTGTCACGTGGGGTTTATGGGCTCTGCACAATGGAATTATGGACCCTCACGTTTATTCGGTGGGAACTGCTAGTACGTCACCCTATGAATTACTTTAATAAATTTATTTGTTTAGCTCGTTCTGTGTTAAGGTTGGGGTACAGAAATAGATAGAAAATTGGTAAAAGAATACTGTCACACTAGCTTTCACACGGCTATGAATCATATGTAGTCCAGCCTTTTGATAACAGTTAAAATCACACATTTATTTCTTCTACTCTATACAAGATTCTCTAAGTACTAATCTAACTTAAAAAGTCTCTTTCAATGCTAATAGTTCGATCGCTGATAGTCTATGCAGCTGTTTTTCTTCCTCGGGCACTTGCTAGTTTTCTCATGTAGATTTGGACTACTGTGGTCCGTTTTATAGTTTATGAAGAGTTGGACTACTGTGGTCCTGCTATGATCAGTTTAAGTGCACTTTCGCCTTATGCACTTAACTCATGTGTGGGGTGTTCGAAGTCCTTCTGTGAGGTAACTTCTGGTCCACCTGTGTCGTTGTGTAGTTGGGTTCCCTTGCCACGCTGTGGGGTCTGACAGGGTGTTTCTTCGGGTAGCTCCTTCCGTCTTGTGCGGTAGAGTCTCCTCGACCAACTAGTCGTTTCTGTGGAGTGGGGCACACAGGATAGCTCGGGATAGCTCGGGATAGCTCGCCTGCTCGTCTGTAATATAAGAGACGAAAGTCTGCACAACCCTGAATAATCGGTTTGTGCAGAGCGTCTCACTGAAAGCCAAGTAGCCCTCAGTGATAGCTCCACATCTCTATACATAAGCGACGAACATTCTGCTACTTCCGGGTTCCACTGGAATTTCACTCTAAATTCCTATACATACATAAATATCAATCGTGTCTAACTATACACATACAGAATTAATAATAATATAAACATTCAGTGGTACAGCCACTGGTCTGCAAACATACATATAAGTTAAACAACAGTGGTTCCGTACGGGATACAACATGGCGGCGCAACCGGTCGTGTTTCGCCTCGTGGTCGGCTCTTCCACATGGTCACGCAAATTCGGATTAATAATTCACATTTATGCATAGCAAATTCCACAAACATAATTTCAACAATAATATAAATATATCACGATGAAACAGAAGGGTGTTCATTTACCTGTTTGACAAGTTCAGGCCCGTTGTGACTTGATAGAATTCTATGCTTCTAAGTCCTGCTTCCTGGTCTAAGTGTGTAGAGATTTCTCTAGCTTTCTAGCTGTTCAACACTTCGGTGTATTCCTCCCAACTGACCAAAAATGTGCGGGGTTTGGACCTAGTCAAACTGGCTCCAACCGCTTTGCCTAAGCTCTCCCATTGGTTCCAACGGTCCGATTCAAAACTCAAGTGCTGACGTCACTGCGCTGTGTGTGTGGCTCAGGCTCGCAGTGTGCTGTCTGCTGTGTAATTTACTGACTCTCTACTGTTACAAAGACTACACATGGCTAAATAGTCAACAAGCAGAGTTTAATACTAGCCAATTCATGACAGGCTCCCTCAACTGAAAAAAGGCGATGACTACTGGATTCGACCTTTTTCTACTACAGAGCCTAGTTTAACACTGCACTATCCTAGGGTCCTATTTACAAACTAAGTAAGTTGCTCTACCTGAGCTGCAATGCTGTGCCAGGTAGCTATGGACACTAGTGACAGGGTATTACTGGGCGGGGACGAATTCTGGTGCTGTGGCCCTTAGTTGTGTTGGGTGGGCGACAGCTGCTGTGTCCTCCACGAGATGGCGACTGAGGTAGTCGGCTCCGTGGTTCTCTTTGCCGGGGATGTACTCGATTTGGAATGAGTATGCCTGAAGGGTGAGTGCCCATCGCATCAGGCGAGAGTTCAAAGACTTGGAGGCTGCCAGGAACGATAGTGGTTGGTGGTCCACCTGAACTGTGAAGTGGGTCCCATACAGGTAGAGTTGGAATTTCTGTATGGCCCAGACTAGTCCAAGACATTCTTTCTCCGACGTGGCGTAGTGGGTCTCGGCGGGTCTCAATTTTCTGCTGGCGTAGGCGACAGGGAATAGCGTCTCTGCATTCTTGGGGTCGCGCTGTAGCAGTACTGCTCCGAGGCCTAAGTCGCTTGCGTCGGTGCGAAGAACGAATGGCTGAGTCAAATCGGGTAGGTGGAGTACTGGCGCCGATGTCATTCTGTCCTTGAGTGTTTGGAATGCTGTCTCGCATTCCGCTGTCCATACGACTTTGTCCGGGGCGATTTTCCGGGTTCCATTTGTCAGTGGTACGGCGATGCTGTTGTAGTTGTGGATGAACTTCTTCCGCGATGGCGATGGCCATCCATGTGTGTGTGCCGGGGGTCGCTGGTCGGTCCGTGTATTTCTTGAGGCGATTGATGTGGTGGTATCGGGCTCTCCCGTTCACCTCTACTTGGTAGACTGTCTTGGATTTCTTGGCAGTCACCCGGTACGGTCCTCTCCAAGCGATGTCCAGCTTGTTGGTTCCACTTGGAAGTAAGAGTAGCACTTGATCGCCGACTTGCAGTTCTCTGTCCTTCGCGTGGCGGTTGTAGTACTTCGCCTGACGGGCTCTTGCCTTCTTCAGTGCTTCACCAGCTTTCTTCCACGTTGCTTTGAGGGTTTCCTGCAGGTCTGCGACGTACTTGGTGGCACCTCTTGGTGTGTCGTCTATCTTGGCTTCCGTCCAACTTCTGCGTAGGGCTTCTAGCGGTCCTGCTAGAGGTCTGCCGAATAGCAATGTTGACGGGGTGTAGCCTGTGGCTGCATGGGGCGTTTCTCGGTATGCGAACAGTGCCGCATTCACGTAGGTGTCCCACGCTTCTGGATTGTCGTCGGCGACTTTCCTGAGTATGGTGAGAAGGGTTCCATTCAGTCTTTCTACTTGTCCGTTGCTGGCTGGGTGGTATGGTGGTGTGCGAATGTGATGAACTTGTATCAACTCGAACACGTCTTGCATCAGGCGGCCGGTGAACTGAGATCCGTTGTCCGTTCTAATGCTGTCCGGGAATCCGACTCTGGTAAAGATGGCGATGAGTGCATCTGCAATCTTCTTGGTGTCGATCGCTGGCAACGGGACTGCTTCGCACCACATCGTACATGCGTCGACGAGTGTGAGTAGAAATCTGTTCCGCTTCTTGGTCATGGGCAGTGGTCCTACTATGTCTACTGAGACTTGCTGGAATGGCACGCCGACTACTACCGATGGTCCTAAGGTAACTGGTACGGTGTGATGTCGCGGGGAATATCGTTGACATTGGTGGCAAGATTTCACGTAGCGCTTGACATCCTCCGTGATTCCTGGCCAATAGTAGTGTGCGCTGATTCTCTGCACTGTGGCTCCAATTCCCATGTGTCCGCTGAGTGGCATGCTGTGGCCTAGTTCTAGTACTTGGGCTCGAAGGGTGGCTGGCAGTACTAGTTGGGTGTGATCTCCATCTCCTTGTCGATGAAGAACTCCCTCTTCCATGTAGAAGTCTCCCTTGTGCGGGGGTGTGTGCGCCTTGGGTAGCTTCTGGAAGCACTTCGCTATCGAGGTGTCTTCTTTCTGTGCTGTTTTGATCTCTTCGAGTCCTGGGTTCGGAGCGAACTCGGGCTGGGGTGGTTGGGTTTTAGCTTGGGCCCTGGTTTGCACTGCAGCTATCTCTACAGTTTTAGGGGGCGTGCCTAAGAACACATACCTACAACCTAGCACTAGATCATACAGGGGTTTCTGTAAAACAGCTGCTTGGATTCTTCCTGTGACGTACCTACTCTCTACTTCGATCCAAGCTATTGGGCAAGTAGTCGTCGGTTTCGTCAAGTCTGCTCCTTGTAAGTCGACTGTCTTGTCTGTCAAGTCCGCGCGCGATACAAGAGATTCGCTAACTATCGCGTCGTATGATAGACCTGTGTCATACAGACAGTTCGCTTCTTTTCCGTTGACCTTGACCGTGTCTGTCACCGATGGGTGATCTCCGATCGTGTGTGGCTTGTTACCGCTGCTTTGAGTTAGAACTCTGTGCGCTGGCCGGCTTTCGCGCTCTTCCCTACGTTGTGCGGCCAACTTGAAACATTCTGCGGTGGAGTGATTGTTTCTGTTGCAGAACGAACAATACCGTCTCTGTTCTGCGGGACCTCTTTTCCCGAATTCCGCGTTGGGTCCTTTCTTTTGCCCAGGTCTGGGGTTATTCGGCTTATTCGCGGTGCGCTCTTCTCGGTTAGGGCTTCGTTTCTGTGCCTCTTTCCCGTTAGGCTTTAGGTCTCGCCTGAAGCTCTTGGCTTCTCCGTGGGCGGCCACGTACCTATCTGCGACCTTGACCAGATCTTCCAGTCTTTCCGCGCCCTGCTCTACTGAGAATGTTCTCAGCTCGGGGGTCATGGTTTCCCGTAGCTGTTCCCATACTAACAGTTCTGTCAGTCCATCATACGTCTTAGCCGTGGCTGACTGGCTAATCCACTTATCCAGCATTGTGGACAACCGATCCGCGAACTGCGCATAGCTCTCTCCTTTCACTCTCCGATTGGTGCGGAACTTTTGCCGGTAGCATTCTCCTGTTAGCTCGAATCCCGTTAGGAGTGCCTCTTTTACTTTGTGATAGTCCGTCACTCTGTCAGTCGGTAGCTTACTGTAGATGTCATAAGCCTTTCCTCTAAGCCCTTGACTAAGCTTAAAAGACCAATGAGTGGGATCTAGTTTGTACTCTGTTGCTAGACGCTCAAACCTAGTCAGATAGAGATCTAGACCTTCTTCTCTCTCATTGAATGTTCCCAGTGGAAATGACATTCCTTGTACAGGGTTGGGGGCTACCTCTAGCTGATCTGAGTGGGAAGGGGTTGAGGAAGAACTTGAAGCTCCTGATCCCAATCTTCTTAGCTCTAACTCATGCTGTCTTTCTTTTTCCTTTTCTTCCCTCTCTTTTTCTTTTTCTGCCCGCTCATACTCCCATCTCCTAACTTCTGCTTCTCTCTCTGCTGCTAATGCTGCCTTCTTCTGTTCTCCTTCTAATTCTAATTTCTTCTGCTCTGCTTCTAATTTCTTCTGCTCTGCTTCTAATTTCTTCTGCTCTGCTTCTAATGCTAGTTTCTTCTGCTCTGCTTCTAGTTCTAATTTCTTTTGCTCTGCTTCCAATTTCTTCGCCTCTCTCTCCGCTTCTAACTTCTTTGCCTCTCTCTCTGCTGCTCTCTCTGCCTTAGCCTCCTGTTTCTCTACCTCTGCATTGATATACGCAATTAGGTCTCCCCCTGCTAAGTGTAAAGCTTCTCCCAATTCCTTGAAGCGCAATCTCAAGGCCACTGGGTCCGACATTGTCAAAAGGGTCTATGAACAACCTCTGAATCACGTGGAATACCAAAACACTAGCAATATTGCAATTCAATAACAACAATGCAAAGACCATAAAATTCGTAATCAATAATAGAATACAACAAGAGTCAAATGGCATACAACAGTTATTTAAGCAAAACCTGCAAAAGAACAATGGAACATACAGGCACAAAAATATTTGAAGCAACAAAGTTTTTAACTAAAGAATAGTGCACCACAACTGATCAGTGTTATACCCTTACACTATTCTAAGTTATTCTACTACTACTACTGTTATCTAATTTTATTGTACCTAGATCCGGTTATACCCAATTCCTATTATACACAGATCCTGGCAGGCTCGCCAATTAAAGTGTCACGTGGGGTTTATGGGCTCTGCACAATGGAATTATGGACCCTCACGTTTATTCGGTGGGAACTGCTAGTACGTCACCCTATGAATTACTTTAATAAATTTATTTGTTTAGCTCGTTCTGTGTTAAGGTTGGGGTACAGAAATAGATAGAAAATTGGTAAAAGAATACTGTCACACTAGCTTTCACACGGCTATGAATCATATGTAGTCCAGCCTTTTGATAACAGTTAAAATCACACATTTATTTCTTCTACTCTATACAAGATTCTCTAAGTACTAATCTAACTTAAAAAGTCTCTTTCAATGCTAATAGTTCGATCGCTGATAGTCTATGCAGCTGTTTTTCTTCCTCGGGCACTTGCTAGTTTTCTCATGTAGATTTGGACTACTGTGGTCCGTTTTATAGTTTATGAAGAGTTGGACTACTGTGGTCCTGCTATGATCAGTTTAAGTGCACTTTCGCCTTATGCACTTAACTCATGTGTGGGGTGTTCGAAGTCCTTCTGTGAGGTAACTTCTGGTCCACCTGTGTCGTTGTGTAGTTGGGTTCCCTTGCCACGCTGTGGGGTCTGACAGGGTGTTTCTTCGGGTAGCTCCTTCCGTCTTGTGCGGTAGAGTCTCCTCGACCAACTAGTCGTTTCTGTGGAGTGGGGCACACAGGATAGCTCGGGATAGCTCGGGATAGCTCGCCTGCTCGTCTGTAATATAAGAGACGAAAGTCTGCACAACCCTGAATAATCGGTTTGTGCAGAGCGTCTCACTGAAAGCCAAGTAGCCCTCAGTGATAGCTCCACATCTCTATACATAAGCGACGAACATTCTGCTACTTCCGGGTTCCACTGGAATTTCACTCTAAATTCCTATACATACATAAATATCAATCGTGTCTAACTATACACATACAGAATTAATAATAATATAAACATTCAGTGGTACAGCCACTGGTCTGCAAACATACATATAAGTTAAACAACAGTGGTTCCGTACGGGATACAACATGGCGGCGCAACCGGTCGTGTTTCGCCTCGTGGTCGGCTCTTCCACATGGTCACGCAAATTCGGATTAATAATTCACATTTATGCATAGCAAATTCCACAAACATAATTTCAACAATAATATAAATATATCACGATGAAACAGAAGGGTGTTCATTTACCTGTTTGACAAGTTCAGGCCCGTTGTGACTTGATAGAATTCTATGCTTCTAAGTCCTGCTTCCTGGTCTAAGTGTGTAGAGATTTCTCTAGCTATCTAGCTGTTCACTCTTCGGTGTATTCCTCCCAACTGACCAAAAATGTGCGGGGTTTGGACCTAGTCAAACTGGCTCCAACCGCTTTGCCTAAGCTCTCCCATTGGTTCCAACGGTCCGATTCAAAACTCAAGTGCTGACGTCACTGCGCTGTGTGTGTGGCTCAGGCTCGCAGTGTGCTGTCTGCTGTGTAATTTACTGACTCTCTACTGGTACAAAGACTACACATGGCTAAATAGTCAACAAGCAGAGTTAATACTAGCCAATTCATGACAGTGACGTCCACTGCCTCCACAGTGGGTACACTGGTATGTGCTTGTCACACGAGAAAAAAACCACCCCAAACACTAACCCATACAACACACGAGGGAACAATTACAACTTGTTTATTGACACACAAAAATACCAACCAACCTATAGATTTATATAACTAATCCACCCGTATACCCCCAATCACACCTAACTACAATCAAAACAAAACTGCTAAACAAACAAGACTGATAAATCAGATAGTGATTTTCTTAAAGTCTCTCTTCCTAAAGCCTATGCAGTTTCACAGGTTAGTTAGTTATTCATTGCTTACAAGGTCCAGCGGACTGCAAAGAGCCGAATCAGGACCACAAAATCAAGACCACAACTTGGCTGAAAGAGGACTCACCCCTGATCCGCATAAAAAATCTGCTGAAACAACCACAGTGGTAACGTTGCGGACACTCCACCAGCCGGTCACTGTACAATAAAGGCATCCCACGCAGGGGACGCTGAGGAATTTATCGAACCCCCGTTTAAAAAAACAAAATAGAATATATTCATTATACCATAACAACAAAACACATACATATAAAATGCCTACACTGCTAAATAATAATATTATAGGAAGCCCTAGTGACCATCTGGCAGAAAGTGTCCAACATTTCCAAGCTGATACAACAGACCTCACACACAAATTAGAAGTTTTGTTCCGGAAGAGTTTCAAAGAAAAAAGGGTAGGTTATTGGTCTAGCGAAGAAGAAAATAGTATAGTAGATTTATAGAACAGAGTAGGAATGAGAAAGAACAAATGAGAAAGACAGCGACAGTGGGAACTTATAAGCACAACATTTCCAAAAAGTGGGGATACAATTTAAACAGAAACCCCCGGCACCCCCACGGGAAGAATTTCAGAGGTGGTTGCAGAATTTTTAACTATTTAATGAATTATATAAAATATTAACTATACACAAAGTTTAATAAAATTGTAAACAATGTAACTTTTCCCCATTATTTATCAGTGGCTACAAAGTATACAAGACGCTTGAATATATAGAAAATGCCACTCCTTCAACTAACTGTACATATGGCTTAATACAACTGGCAACTGACATATTTAGTTACAGTTCATTTGAGCAAACTACAGGGGATATAAGAAAAGGGATTTTCCGTAGGACTTTCTAAGTCAGAGTCCCGCTGGATGGCAGTCAGTGACCACATAGTTCCCTCAGATGATCAAGTCAGTTGAGATTTCAGGGGGCCCCCGTGTTGTTACGGTCAAGGCCCCCACGCCACTACACAAATAGCAAGGCTGGTGCAGTGTGGTACAGATGCCAGTACCAGTACACGAAGACACACACAAGAGTTATTAACCAGCTAACATAGGAAAAATACCCCCATAGTCTTCTGCACCTTACTATTCTTCTCCGTTCTATCCATTATCAAGTTCATTTACAAATTACCTCCCTTTATCATAATTTAAAGCAATGAACTTTCATAAATTATTTCCCCTTTATTATAAATGAAAAAAAAAATTAATTGCAAACTATGAATTATTTCTCTTTACTTATTTCCATGCATACAAAAGCATTCTTTCTTCACTGATATTTCTTTCTTTTTTATATTTATTTCATAAAATATATACAGGTTTATACAAATATGCCTGCAACCGAGCAAAATGGCCACCTAGGGATCGTTTGCAGGTAGTACTACTTACGCTACCGTTGATATCCTGCACACAAACGAGAGAGGTCCGAGTGATCATAGTTTGTGCATGCAGCTCTTTTCTTTTCCGCAGGAAATCGGCTCCTGGACGACTAGAAACCCCTGACAGAACCGTCACAGAAGGACGTCACACTGCTTGAGAAGGCGGCAAACAGTGAAACACTACGCCCGCACAAGTGCTACAGAAGGCTTCTGGGCATTTCCTATACCCAGCATATCACCAACGACGAAGTACGACAGACCATCACACACGCCATTGGACAACAAAAACGATGACATGCTCACCAGTAGTGAAGAAACGGAAACTCCGATGTTATGGCCACGTCACCAGAGCATCAAGCCTTGCAAAGACCCTCCGGCAAGGCACGGAGCCAGAAGAATTGGGAGATAGAAAAAGAGTTGGGAGGACAACATTCGTTAATGGACTGGCTTGACACTGAGCGAAGCCATGAGGGTTGCTTAAGACAGAGAAAGATGGAGTACACTGGTTAAACGATCATCTGAGGTACCCCAACGATTTCCGAGTTACGGAATAGGATAGGATAGGATAGGATAGGCATATTTGTAACAAAGTTGTGCTCACCCACCTATTGTTTTAGTTCGATGTCTTATGAATATTGATGACATGACATGAGCTAACTAAATCTGGAATTCCTGGGGAAACCACTACGTCTGGACTGTTTTTAATCATTCTTGTGCGAATTAAACCTACATGTAACAAAATAAGGGACAGAATCTCAATTGCGAGACGTCAATTTTTTTAATGATCTTTGCTAGCTTTGAAATGTTAAGACAAGAAATCTCTATTCCCTTATCTCTCCCCCCCCCTTCTCCCCAAAATAAGTAAATAATTGGCGTGAAATTTACATTCAACGTAGATCTAGCCACTGGGTTGTGAAAGTGAAGCGCAGAGCAGCAGAGAATCACTGGGTCTCAACAATGTGTACACTTTCAGTTGCAAAGAGAACTCTTTATTTCGTTAACCGCTTGACGAATCAGGTTATGTGATATTACGTATAATTGCATGCTATACGCAAAATACTTTTATCTGTGCAAAAAAGGCTATGCATACAAAAAATAATGTGGATTAAGTCCTTTGACAGTTTTAAAAATAATTTTTGCAGTAATTTGTTAAAACAAAAGTGGACAGATTTGTTTAGAAAATAAACAAATACAAATTGAGGCGTTGCTACTTCATGCAGCTTTCCCCCAGACATAAAAGGATGGCGTGTGTGATCCAAAATGTAGCAAAGCATAAACTCATACAAAGCTATCTTGAAAAATGTACATTCTATGTGTACTCATTGTATGTAAGCCTGAAACAGCTTAGTTTGAGACCAGTGGAATGACATTTCATACTATATAATGCATAATTATTAAGTACTTTTGCTATTGTTGACAATTATATTAAAATTTAAGGGGTTGGGATTTAATTTATGTGCCGTCAGACGTCCAGCATGTATCGATAAGAAGACAAGCAACTGTCATTCGCGGTTGATGTTGACGCCACAGCGACGACAGGGTACATATATGACGAATTTTTTCCTATACCACGTGTGCAAATCCGTCACAATTTAATTACTGACATGACATTAATAGCATAAAGTAACAATAAATGTATGTAATATTTCCCCAAAATTCCTGAATGATCAATGCTTAAAGCCTACACCCATACACACGCACACAAATATATATAACAAGGGACGCAACTTGGAAGGGCTCGGAGAAGCTCTGCTTGCCTTTCCTTGCTGTCTTCACTGGCCACTTGCAAGGTAAGATTTATTTGGTCAGTCAGTCAGTCTTTGAGTATTAATTCCCTGAGTTTTTCACTTTTTTACTTATTCATTCCCTGATTACTCATTTTCGTTAATATGTTTATTGATGTGCTTATTTGACTGTTTGTTCGAGAGGAAAATAAGCAAAGGGAAGTAACAGAAGTTTTATCCCTTTAGTTGTCCTCTGGCTTTCTTTTACACACACAAAAATGTATTTGATTTTAGTTGAGACTGTATTTTAATTTATTTTGTTTTGTTTTATTGTAAGACGCATGTATTTATTAAATTATCTGGTTTATTTATTTTTTGTGTTTTTACTCTTTTAATTAGAGGCGTTCTTTTTTTTTTTTAATTTTCTTCCCTCGAAGCTGTTTTATTTGTTCAATAGCTTGACTTTGCATGCTCTTCTAATTCTTCTTCTTGTATTTATTTGTTTCAAATTGTGTTTCGTTCTTTGGCGTTTAATTATAATGTTTTCTTGATTTTATTTATATTAAACGTAATTTTTTTTGTTTTTATTTTATTTTATACATGTATTTTTATATTATTTAATTTTGGAGGGATCTAAAAGTAAGTTACGTACCTGTTAATTACGTATAGATGAATGCATAATATGCAACTTAAGTAAAGTGCTTAAATAATTATTTCAATATATAAGTGTAAAAAGGAACTTAAAAGACAACTGATTAATTAACTTTCAGCCTAATCGTTTTAGATTCACAAATTTGTAGACATCAAATGATCAGTGACAAGAATGTCTACTAACTGTACATTACAAAAGTCCTTGACCTAACTGACAATCGGCATGCCAATTGCACATGTCTTTCGAAATTAAAGTATCCGTTATCTGTATCAGTCTGACAGAAACTATATTTATATATATCGATCAGTAATTTAAAACAGTTTCGCCGTCTCCAAATGAAATTATGTGTCACCAAAATAATCGGTTTGTCTGACCAGGATGACAACTTTCCATGCCATTGTAACAGTGCTGGCCACAGCATGTGCATATTACGCAGGTAAATATCATCATCATCATCATCGTCATCGTCGTCGTAATCATCATCCTTTCTGGGGCTTTTATTTACTTTCTGTCATTAATATGAATAAACATTGATGCTCATTATTATTTTTTTTCATCTTTGCGCGCGCGCGTGTGTGTGTGGGGGGGGGGGGGGGGTGTGTGTGTGCGTGTGTGTGTATGTATGTATGTATGTCAATGTTTTGACATGGTCGCACTGCAAAATTTTGAATATCTGACTTTCTCATAAAAGATTTTTTAAAAATATGTTGTTTGTCACCGACCGGTTTTATAGTTATTCGGTTCCGAGTTCTTTAATTAGTTATTCGGTTCACTTTCTTCCTTCAAGCGCCAATTAAAGACCCACCTTTTTAACATGCACACTCAATAATTTTCACTCCTCCTCCCTTCCATCCCCATACGTAATCTTTTACCAAATAACGTCATCTGTTCATGGATGGTGGCGGCACCGGCTCGGTTCTTGGTATTCATATTATCTTTTGCTTTGCATGGCCATGTTTTTACTGTAATTATTTAACCATTTGATAAGTGTATACCTGTACTGTGTGTGTGTGGGTGTGTGTGTGTGTGTGTGGAGTGTGTGTGTGTGTGTGTAGGTGTGATTGCACGTGTGTTGTCAAGCGCGGCGAGCTCGCATTCCTTACCGTTTGCGACGTACCGCGCGATACAAATGTACTGTATTATTATTATTATTATTATTATTATTATTATTATTATTATTATTATTATTATTATTATTATTATTATTATTATTATTATTATTATTATATTATTATTATTATTGTTCGTTTGTTTTCTGGTGAGAAGTTTTTAGCAGCTAAATAATAATAATACTGGGTGCTATATACGCGCCTTTCCCCAAATCAATCAGGCTCAAAACGCGGCGATCTGTACCAACATACACGCTCACCTGTCTCTTCCACCCTCACACACACATATACCTATCCTATCCAATCCTATCCCGTAACTCGAAGGTCGTAGGGGCACCACAGATGATCTTCATCTTTCTCTGTCCTCAGCAACCCTCATGGCTTCGCTCAGTGTCAAGCCAGTCCATTCTCAAATGCTTTTTCGGTCTCCCTCTTCTCAGCAAAATATGCTCACACATACATACAACGTAATAACCACATAGCTATCGACAAGTAAAATCAGAGATTGAATAGGAGCCCTTGTACAATCTCTGATAAAGCTGAAAACAAGAAACAGCAAAATAAAACAAGACCCTGTGAGTATCTTGCTATCTAAGTAGGCAAATGTTTTCTTGAATGTGCTTATATCGACTCATAAACGCTGTGTTTGTTGATCTACAACCTTCCTTGCATATATCTGTTAGTACTGTTAGGGTTATGGTTACGGTTAGGGCTAGAGCTAGTTGGGTTAGGAAATGCGTACAAACGGCATGCGGCTTCTTAGACCGTCATGACTACCAGTGTTAGCAGACCGCGTTTAGTGCAGTGAGGAAAACTATAAACATAAATTAAAACCATTATGAAATACGCCTAAAACACTATCAGATATATTCAAGAAAGAGTGCAGATCAACCAGCACTTGTTTTTAGTCTCACAGAGGTGCATTTGCACCTATACTGCAAGATTACTTACGTATACATGCCTTTGGCTTAAAAATATACTACTCAAAATAATTGGAGGGCCACTCTCATATTTCATTTAGTTTAATTATGTTTTGCTGCTATCAATAATATCGCTTATATTGCTTATTTCAAAACTTATCCTGTACAGTAACATTCAAGACAATCTTATTTTGACAAGTAATCACATGGGTGGGTTTTGAACTTTCTGCACTGAGTTGAAAAACAAACCGAATTTTAAAAACAAATGACCCTAATTTACTGTTGTCTTGCTAATAAAGCAAAATTTTCAACATTAAAAAGTGATTTGCACGCGAATGGCTTGCATTTTCTGAGTTCAGTTCAACAATCGGCGCTTTTTTCTGGGTATAAATGGCAGCGCTTTTGCTGCTTTTCTAACCATGCCCCCAAGGCGACGATTGACTGATGCGGATAGAGGCAGAGCTATTGCATGGCTTCAGTCAGGGAGTCGTCGTTGAAGTTTTTTCTATTTATTACACCATCAGCACACTGCATACAATCGCCTTTTCACTAACTTTTTTTTCTTTCATCACTCATATCCTGCACACAATCGCCCAAACTAATCCTTTTTTAGTTCTTTTTTTTCCAACTCCAGAACACGGTGGAAAACGACACTTCGAATTAAACTAAACAAAACACCCAGAAACTTCGTCATCACAGACTTCAACGCCACTGTTCACTCACCAATGAACGTCATCCCGAACTGATCGTAGTAAACAAGCATCTAGAGTATTCTCCAATATCATTCGACTAACAAAAGAAGATAGATCAGATATTCTTCTAAAACAATGACACGCAGGAAAAAGCACCAAAGGCAATACGCGGCAAAACATGTATTGAATATATGCTATCCACGTTTCAGACTTTTCATGGTTAGACAGATCCACGTGGCGTCTCAGGTTTGAAGAATTGGCAACGGCTGGGAGTGTCCCACTCCGTTGTCCAAAGGCTGCGGGAGCGCTTTAACAACACTGGAAGCGTCCAAGAACCAAGAAGGTCCGGACGCCCCCGCGTTACCACTGCAAGACAAGACCATTTCATCACCCTGTCAGCTCTGAGGATGAGGTCCGCTACAGCAAACACCATCAGAAGACAGCTTCACGCAGCCAGCAATGTTAACGTCAGCGACCAGACAATTCGCAACCGTCTACACGAGGCAAACCTGCAATCAAGACGACCAGCAGTACGGCCTTTGCTCACCCCAGCTCACCGTGCAGCGCGTTTGGCCTGGGCTCGGCATCATTTGGTGTGGACTAGGCAACATTGGTCAAGGGTGCTCTTTACAGACGAGTCTCGGTTCTCCTTGTCTTTCAACGACCGTCGAGTGAATGTTTGGAGGCGTCCACGGGAGCGTTTTGCTGATGCGACGGTGCGCGAGCATGACAGCTTTGGTGATGGATCTGTCATGATGTGGGTTGGCTTCGCATTAAACTTCAGAACACCCCTGATCCAAATTCATGGCAGCTTAAACGGTATTGGCTACAGGGATGACGTCCTACAACCTAGGGTTCTCCCAGCTCTGCGGGGCCATTGGGGAAGGTGCCATACTACAGGACGATAATGCCAGACCCCACCGAGCGCGTATCGTCAATGACTTCCTGCAGCAACAGCACGTCATAAGGATGGATTGGCCGGCTCGATCACCCGATTTGAACCCCATAGAACATCTGTGGGATGTCTTGGGTCGACAGACACGGGTAAACCTCCCTCCATGAGCTAACCTTGAATTTCTGGCCCAAGTTCTCCAGCAAGAGTAGTTGCCCATCCCAGGAAACATCCTCCATAACCTGATACGGTCCATGAGACAACGATGCCAAGACTGCATTGATGCAAACGGTGGCCACTCCCGATACTGACTCTATAGATTTTTGGTTTCTAAAGTTTTGATTTTGTAAATGAGGGGTATGTCCAGTTAAATTGAATTTACTCGAATTTTAAGCGACTGATGTCTAAAATCTTTGTTGTTATTGATGCAGACATGATTGCTATAAAATATGATGAACTAATAAATTGAATTCATGTTTCTGATTTAAAGAGAGACCCATATGTCCAAGTGGCCCTTGTATTATTTTGAGTAGTATATAACTACCTCCTCTGCTTGTAAAACTTTGTAACCTGACCATGAATGCGTAGATCTACATACAGAGACTTGTCGCACATGCCATTTTTGAAATATAACACGTAAAACAATGTTTTGTTGTTGTTGTTGTTGTTGTTGTGAGACACGTAGGCCCACGGAATGGAATTTGACGTTGATTTTGATGGTTTTGTAACACAACTAGGCCTCAGCATGCTTTATAATCCAAAATTCAGCATTTATACAATTAATCTTTCGTGCACGAATCTTCTTTCGGTTTTCATACTCGCAGCACTGAGTATACTACGGGCAGCCATTATTTTGCGTGACGTAACAAGCTTACTGTCCTTTGGTTAGTTAATGGCAGCGATATTTTGACAGCATAGAAAGTGAAAGAAGGTCGTACGGACATGGATAATAATAATAATAATAATAATAATAATAATAATAATAATAATAATAATAATAATAATAATAATAATAATTTATTTTATAAAGCGCGATTCCAAACAACTGTCTGCTCAAAGCACTCACACGCATGCACACACTCTCACACTCGCAGGTTAACATTATAATCTTAAAGTATCGAGTTTAAACGAAGGGTAAAATATGTATACTAAAAGAAAGATGTACATGTACAAGATTTAAACTTTAACACTAAGGTAAAACACAGGACAGCAATTTTTAAAAAGTTAGGGCAAAAAGAGTACAGTGGTTACAAATACATGCGAATCACAAAACCAAACCATACACAGAATTTTAAAAAGTATGCGATAAAACAAAATGACATCGTACTAAAACGTATTGCACATAACATTGCATTGCACAAACACACACACACACAAAGAATGAAATTACGGATTTAACCGCCTTATAAAATATTACGTATTACATTTAAAAACAAAAATTAAAATAATGAAAATGGCCAAAATTTAAAATGAAAGACTCCAGCGTAAGAAAATAATTTTCATAGCCTACACCTCGACCGACAGAACGACCCATGCCGAAATTTTTTTGAAATTCTCTCTCTCTCTCTCTCTCTCTCACTCTCTCTCTCCCTCTCCCCCATCCCCCTCCTCCCTCGCCTCACTCCAAAACTCATACATACACATTTATTCACAGATGTTTCAAAAACAGGTGTGTCTTCAGTGATTTCTTGAACGATGAATGGGACTGGGCAAGACGAAGGTCGGACGGCAGGGAGTTCCATAGAGCTGGGGCATACCGGGAAAAGGACCTTTTACCAAAACTAGTAAGGGAGTATCTAGGAACTGTAAGGAGGGATGCATCTTGTGATCGGAGAGTGCGTGTTGGCCTATAGGGGCTGAGGAGTTCGGAGAGATAGGAAGGGAATGTTTCAGAGTGGAGGCACTGATAGCAGAGAGAGGCAATCTTGTAGTCAATTCGAGCTTTAACAGGGAGCCAGTGTAAAGTTGTCAGGGCAGAAGAGGCACTAGAACGTCGAGACTGACGAAGGACAAGACGGGCAACGTTGTTTTGGATGCGTTGAAGTCTGAGGAGCTAGTTTTCAGGAAGATCAGCTAAGAGGGAATTGCAGAAGTCAAGACGAGAGAGAATGAAGGCCACAGCAAGTTTGTTTGATGATTCCATTGAAAGATATTGTCTGATTTTGCCAATTCTACGAAGGTGGAAATTCAAGGTTTTGCACATGTTGTTGATGTGAGTGTCCAAGGAAAGACATTCATCAATATGAACGCCAAGATTTCGAACTGATTTGGAAAATTCAATATTGTTGTTCATCAAGCTTAGGGAGTGTGTTGATAGCTGCTGAAGTTTACTACTTGTGCCAATGGCGATCACCTCGGTTTTATAATTATTCATCTGCAGTTTGTTTGTGCTCATCCAGTCAGCAACCGAGTTAATGCAACGCGACAGGTCGGAAGCAAGTTCCGGGATATCGGCCGGAATAGCAGAGTTTTGTAGTTGAGTGTCATCGGCAAAGAAGTGGTAAAGGTGGTCAAAAGTCTTGATGATAGAGCTTAACGGTTGGGTGTACATAGTGAAAAGTACAGGCCCAAGCACGGAACCCTGTGGCACACCATACTTCAAAGGAGAAGGAATAGACTGAGTATTGTTAACAAGGACAGACTGAGTTCGTTTAGAAAGGTATGAACGGAACCATGCAAGAACCGTTCCAGTGCAACCAAAAACCGTCTCGAGGCGATCACACAGTATCGTGTGGTCAATGGTGTCAAACGCGGCTGAGAGGTCTAGCAACGCCAGAATGGACACGCGACCTCTATCCGCTGCATGAAGCAGGTCGTTGACCACACGTAGCAACGCGGTCTTGGTGCTGTGGCTCTTTCTATAGGCGGACTGGAACGGCTCCAACATGTTGTGAGTTTGCAGGTGAGGTAGAAGTTGAGAGAGCACGATGCGTTCGAGTACCTTGGACAGGAAAGGAAGATTGGAGACTGGGCGGTAGTTCTTTAGAATCTCGGGGTCGAGATTTGGCTTTTTCAAGAGCGGGATGACGAGAGCGTGTTTAAAAGACGGGGGAATAGAACCAGAAGATAGAGAAGTGTTCATGATAGTGGTGATGGTAGGGAGAATTTCGTCCAGGCATTCATAAAACAGAGATGATGGGATAGGGTCAAGAGAACAAGACTTTTTGGGCATGCTGAAAATGATCGCTTTTACCTGCGCCTCGGTCACTGGCTGGAAAGCACTTAGCGGTGTTCCCGAGAAGCCCAGCGAGTCAAAAGATCTATCAACGGGAGGACCAGAATCGAGACTTTGTCTGATGTCCTCGATCTTGCCGATGAAGAACTCGCTGAACACCCCGGGAAGATTTTCTGGAGGAATAGTGGCAGGAAGCACCCCGTTCGCAGCCACACCCATCAGCTCACTGCTGAGGCGGAAAAGTTCTCGCGAATTGGTAGCAGCGGCGATTCTATCACCGACGTATGTTGCCTTAGCGTCGCGAATCGCGCGGTTAACGAGGTTTCGGTGGTGTGCGTAGATCTGACGATGGACAGTCAGACCGGTCTCTTTCCACCTACGCTCGGCGCGACGGCGGTCGAGCTTTCCCTGCTTAATTGCAGGCGTCATCCACGGAGCACTCATGCGCTCCGAGACGCGTCGCGTGACAGACGGCGCGTGCTCGTCAAGGACCAGACGAAGACAGCGGCTGTACGAGTCGGCTGTCACGCTGGCATCCGAATCAAGAGCTGCAAGGGAGTGAGACACGTCGGATTTAAACGCGACAATGTCGATTCTCTTCAAGTTCCGCGAAGTCACAATCTTGCTTTTAGTCGCTGGTTTGCGAACCGAGAGGTCAAGCGTGACACAGAAGTGATCCGATATGTCTCGGTCCTCCACAGTGAGGTCATTCACGACCGCGGAACAGTTGGTGGCAACCCAGTCGACGATGTGCTGACTCTTACGGGTGGGGGTGCAAACAAGCTGCTCCATGCCATGGCTCTCAAGCAGGTTGGTCATCCCCTTAACATATGTGTCGTCCTACCGGTCGAAATGCAAATTAAAATCCCCCAATACAAACATTCTGTCACGCGACATGTAAATATCAAGTAGGCCAGGAAATTCATCACCAAACATCTTGTCCGTCAGCCTATTTTTCTTGGTTTATGGTGGCCTGTAAATGCTGAGGAAAGTATATTGCTGGCCAGAAATGCAAAGTCGAACCTCACAAACCTGGAAAGTCCTGAAAATGAGATCATCGGTACCACACAAGAGTGACACACAGTCTTTGAGAGTGTTTCTGTATAGGACTGCCAGCCCACCACCACCGCCAGATATACGGGGAAACGACTTGAGCGTGTAACCCATGGGTGTCAGTTCGGCCATCGTACTCTCATCTCCCACTGGCTTAAACCACGTCTCAGGGAGAAAGGCCAGGTCGTACTCTCCGTCCGCGATCAGGTCGTGCAGTTCGAGTGCCTTGTTACCGCATGACTGCGTGTTAAGACACAAGACCCTCAAGCAGTCTCTGGCAGCCTGCTACGCCCTGTCGGACACGACTGGTGGAGGCAGACTGCAGCGGGTTGGCTGGGAAGATGAGGATGGTGAGACAACAAGAGGCAGCGTCGTAGACGACAGAAGCGGTGTAGGACGATCAGAGACCATCGGAGGCGGCGGAGACAGCAGCGAAGGGGTGTACAAATCCACCAGCATGGATGAGGATGGCGGCAATTCAGCAGGGCAGCCCACGCGCAGCATCGAAGTGAGCATCGCAACGTCGGCGCGGTCTAAAAGCCTGGACATTGACGGCAGTGCGGTAGTAGAGTAGTTCGGCGACAAGGTCGGCGGCTGTGGTGCAACTGAGGAGTAATCCGCCAACACAGGCGGAGACGATGACGCTGCGACACAGCAGTTCACCAACAAGGGCGGAGACTTCAGGTCGCTGCTGCTGGAGTCAGTCGCCAGAGGATCCACCAGAGTTACGCACAAGCCAGGCGGGGACAGACTGGCTGTTGAGTGGCCAGGGACACATGTTGACTGTCCATACCATAAACTGACCAGTCTCCCGGCGCGGGTGCCACGTTGAGTAGACGGCTTGCCAGCGATACCAAGTTCTCGGAGACGGCAGTGGATGAAGGTATAAATGTTGTATTTTGAGCTATAAAGCATACCGAGGAATTGTTGTGTTGGGCAACATCGCATTCGCCGTAAAAAATTCATTCCGTAAGTCTCCTAGGATGAAAATCCAATCTCCTTGGATTAAAATCCAGCCTCATAGAATTGAACCCCTTGGATTAAAATCCATTCTCCTAGGACTAAAACTCTAGAATTAATATTCAGTCTCCTAGGATCAAACCCTTAGAATTAAAATCCAGTCTCCTAGGACAGATCCCATAGAATTAAAATCCCGTGTCCTAGGATTAAACCAAACAATTTATTTATATACAGTATTGCCTTTTTATATCCTGGAGTGTTCACAAACAATGACGCGATTTACGGGATTCAGGAAAAATCATAATGACGTCGGAAAAAGTCGATGACGGTCTTCTTCCTGTGATCGCATCCTGGATCGATCTGAAAATGGATCAGGATTCTCATCTAGGTGTTGGTCGACGGGTTAGCCGCAGGCGCCATTAAAGACTATATGTAGTAATCCTAAGAAAGGTTAACTCGCGGGAGTACGATAGTAGCAGCGGGAAGAATATTCACTGAAAATCAGTTACACCACTTACATGGTATTATGCGACAAATCATCAGACATGAACATGACGGATTTTCATCCTTTAATTCGCGAGGAAACATGCACTCGCTTAAAGTAGTGTGATTGGTCATCCTTTCGGATGATTAGCTGAAACATAACATCTGATGGAAATAAAGACAAACCAAACAGGCAGAAAACTTCTGTACTCAGAGATTATAGGGATCATGTGGGAGCCACGATTCCATAGAATGACATTCCGTGGTTGGTTTCAGCGTAGGAGAGTTGGATGGAGATGATGAGGGTAGTCTTAGGTAAATGCTTGGAGGATTTTTTAAAAGTTTGTATTTTGCAGCCGGTGGAGAAAGTCCAGGTAGATCGCCTAGAGATGGTGACTTCCCTGCTCCAAGGCCATGGGGTTTCACAGTGACGGAAACTACCACAAATAATCCCGGTACAGGACCTGAGACTTCTTCCCCTCCACCTCCAGGTAAGGACAAATTTATTTTAAAGTATGATGCAAGAGCTATGACATAATAATAATAAACATTTGTACAGCGTCCTTCCTCATTAGAGCTCATAGTGCTATATAGAAAATAAAAATCATATTATTAAATAAATACATGAAGCGAAAGCAAAACAGAAAATACCCAATCTGAACACACACACCTTATCCCGTTGGGGTTCTGGGGTTTTCTGTATAAATAGTATCCCCACATTTTGGAAATGTAGTGCTTTAAATTGCCACTATTTCTGTCGTTCTTATTTGTTCTTTCTCGTTCCTAATATGTTCTATCAATCTATTTTCTATCTTCTTCGCTAGACCAGACACCTACCTTTATTTCTTGTAAACTCTCCCAAAACTCCTCGTGTATGGGAGCCCATGCCACACGAGCGTCAAATCTACTGGACTTGACGCGAATCGGAGCAATTTTCGACTTCGAAGTCGGAATTTCATTTTGACTTCAATCGCGCAGTGCCACACGAAAGTCGCACATCGAGTCAAACTTGAGGGTTATTGGTCTTGAAGTTTTGCTGTACGTGTGTTGTGATCACGCGATTCGTATTCTGCTTCTCATTGGCCAAAAGGTCCGAATCACACAATCGAGACTCGCGGAATTAGAACATGTTGAAAGTCGGCAATCGGAGCCAATTCAAAGAATCTGGATTCGCGATGCACAGGGTGCCACACGACAATCACGGAATTTTGTCGTGATTTCATGAATTGGATTCAAGATATGACGCTCGTGTGGCATGACCATTAAATGGTCACTAGGGCTTTCTATGCTATTATTTTTTTTAGCCATTTCGGCACTTTATATGTATGCGTTTTGTTAATATGTTATAATGTTGTTTATATTCAATTTTGTTGTTGTAAACGGGGTTTCGATAAATTAAGAGTACAACCTCAGCATCCCCTGCTTGGGTGCCTTTATTGTAAGGTGACCGGCTGGTGGAATGCCCTTCAGTGTTATCATTGGGATTGTTTCACTTTCAGGGGAGTGAGTCCTCTTTCAACCAAGTTGTAATCCTGATTCGGCTCTTTATAGTTCGCCGGACCCTATAAACAAATGACTAATTAACCAACACACACACACACACACACACATACATACACAACGATTATGGCTGGTTTTTTTTTTTAGTATGTGAACAAGGAAAAATTCAGGATGGAGATTTAAGGATAGTGTTACAATCGATGTTGTTTTTTTATCAGTTGATTCAGCCCCGATGCTTGAAACCTAATAAAGTGTAACTCAGGTCCGTTTATCCACGCAGCCTGCTCACTCAGCAACAAGGCAAAGTCTTCGTATGTAGTTTTCCACTTTTATTCAGCACTCATCAACAACTGCATACAATTGCTCAATCGCTTTTTCCACTCTACAATTCTCAACTTTGAACTTTCCACTTTCACAACTTTCTCAACTCTAATACAACAACTCTCGGAAAACGATGCTTAACGTCCTATTGCATCAGCGTTAAGGACTACTTTCAACTCTCTCTTATTTTGAAACAGTGCGGCACTTATATTGTCTCTACATACTCCAGAACAAACGAGAATACCCCTGCATAAAACACCACAACCAAACAGAATTAATTTCATCATCACTGTCTCACGTCATACAACCCTATTTGGAATGGAAGCTTCCATGGTTAACACTAGAACTATCCATACGCTTCGATCGATAGTAAACAACTGACTCAAGAAAATTCTCAAATAATATCGAGCAACTAAAATTATCGACGTTATACAAAGCTTATTCTAACAACGCAAAATCAAATCAAAGATGAATACACTCTATTACTGCTCGCGCGCGTCACACACGCAAGCCTATAATTATTGTGCGCATTTCACACGTAAACCTACATAGTACATGTACCATCGCACGCGTCTCCAACGTAACAGATAGACACCGTTTAACATTTGTGTTTTCAGTCCAGAGCGAAAGGAAGCGATGATTCAACAGAGCGCATAGTTAAAAGGAAGAGAATTCTAAACTGTGGGGGCTGAAAAGCAGAATGAGCGTTCACCAAAAGTTTTGTTTTCATACGAAGCTGCAGCTGTCAGAATATGAACGGAGAGACCTTGATGGTCTATAAAAGTGGACTAACTCGGAGAAATACAGTGGACCAGAGTAAAAGCTTTGAAGCAAAGGCTTGCAATTTTATACTGTATTCTGTTCTCCACGGGAAGCCATTGCAATGATTTGAAATGAGAAGTGACGTGGTCTGATTTTGGAACACGCAAAATAAGGCGAGCAGCATTGTTTAGTATCTTATGCAGCTTGTGCAGCAGATATTGAGCGTATCCATAGAAAAGGGCGTTACAATAGTCAAGCCTAGACAGGATGAAGGCAGAAAGGAGATTACGGAAGGAGAGGATGGATGGAGCTTATGCAACGCAATTCAAAGTTCACAGTGTGGAGGAGGTTGAGAATGTGAGTTAGTTATTCATTGTTTATATGGCCCAGTGGACTGCAAAGACCCGAATCAGAACCACGAGAATGTGAGGATGGATAAAAAGATGTAAGTCTGGACTACTGTGGTCCTTTTGCTATCAGTTTTTGTGCACTTCTTCCGTGTCACTTAACTTCAGTGTGGTGTGATTGAAGCCCTTCATGGAGGCAGCTTCTGGTACACGCTGGGTCGTCGTGTAGTTTGGTCCCTTGACACGCTGTGGTGTCTTGCAGGGTGTTTTCCAGGGCTGCTCTCTCAGTCTTGTGCTGTAGAGGCTAAACAGCCAACTCGGTTTTCCTGTGGAGTTGGGCGCACGGGATATCTCGCCTGCTCGTCTGTAATATAAGAGACGAAATTCTGCACAACCTTGAATAATAGGTCTGTGCAGAGCGTCTCACTGAAAGCCAAAGTAGCCCTCAGTGATAGTTCCACATCTCTTTACATAAGCGACAAACATTCCGCTACGTCCGTGGTCCCGGACTCTCCACTCTACTTTCCTATACATACATAAATATAAATCGTGGCTAACTACACACATACAGAATTAATAATAATATAAACATTCACTGGTACAGCCACTGGTCTGCAAACATACATATAGGTTAAACAACAGTGGTTCCGTCAGGTATACAACATGGCGTCCAAACCGGTCGTGCTTAACACGTGTTCGGCTTCTCCACGTGGTAAGGCAAATTCGGATTAACAATTCACATCTATGCATGGCAAATTCCACAAACATAATTTCAACAATAATATACATATATCACGATGAAACAGAAGTATGTTCATTTACCTGTTTGACAAAGTCAGGCTCGTGGCTACTTGATTGAATTCTAAGATTCTCAAGTCCTGCTTCCTGGTCTATGAGAGGAGATATTTCTTTGCTCCGGTCTAGATGTGTAGACTTCGGTGTATTTCATAGCATTGACTTAATACCAAGCCCTTGCCTACCCAGTCAGAACTGGTTCTGACCGCTCTGCCTGAGTTCTATTGGATAAGCCTTCCGCTTCCACGCACACAGTGCTGACGTCACTACTCTGTTTGCGTCAAACTCGCTGAGTGTGTACCTCCATATACTGTAATCGTCTGCTCTATACTACATTAACTTTCTAAGGTTAACTGACTATACAAGCAAAAACGTAAATAGGCAGGGTAAAACTAGTCCTCTTGCGACAGAGGGGAGGGGGGGGGGTGATATCAAAAGTCATTTATGGATCATCTATTTTGATGTCTATTCCCAGAGTCCAGCAGTAGGAATCAGGGGAAAGAACCGACATTTTTGTTTTATCTTTGTAGCATTGTCATAAAGTCCTTTCGCTGATGTGGTAGTGAAATCATGAACAAAACATTTTTAACATAATCACAAAGAAAACATACACGTCTGCTGGGAACTCCCAAAACTAACCCCCAAGAATATAATGTCAATATTTGATAGCAGAAATCTACATGCAAGTTAAAGAGAAAAAGGTGAAGCGATAAAGCTGTTCTAGTGGGAGCTATGTAGCCGGTAGCCTATATTTTCTAAATCACAATTATACATCAAGTCTCCTCTCTGAAAATCCTTATCGGGAAGAGAGGGGACTATAAACTTATACATACATACATACATACGCCACCAATGAATTGCAGACCACAGAATTGAGCACTGTGTGTGTGTTTTAGTGCCCGGTGGTTGGTCGACATGGAGCGACTGTAGCGAGTGCAGCGTGACCTGTGGAATAGGTCAGTGCACCAGGACACGTGAGTGCAACAACCCGGCTCCCGCTAACGGAGGAGCGGAATGTGAGGGTGAGAACAGCAGTACTGAAGAGTGCAGCGTCGACCCTCAACCTGGTGAGTTCCTTTTAATCACAATACTATGTCCAGTTCCATTCTCCGAAGAAACTATTTGATTTATCCGTTTATTTAGAGTGAATAAAATAACAGGTTGCTGGATGTATTTCTGTTTATAGAACAACATAGACGTGTATATTGCCAGTACCATGTCCGACTTTGAGGGTTGATAATAATGTCAGAGCATTTTCAATAGACCAGTGCATTATGGACGGAGGTAGGGGTGGAATGTGCAAGCTCATGTACACACTCACGCACGCACATACAAATATACACCCATGCACACACGCATATTTTTGTAGAAACGACGTTGTGACGACTGTTGTGAAACTCTACATACATTATTTTGACACACTTACCATCATTTTGACATTATTTTGCCATTTTGACATTTTTGAAGCTATCCCTAACCCTTACCCTAACTCTAACCCCTAAAAACCCTAACCCTAACCCTTAACCTAACCCTAAGCCTAACACAGCCCTAACCCTAACGGAACACTGTTTTGGCGTCAAAATAACTGGGTCCGTCAAAAGAAATTACGTAGAGGTTCAAGTGTATGTCAGAATAAAGGCGTTTCTACCTAGCCACACGCACGCACACACACACACACACACACACACACACACACACACACACACACATACACACACACACACACTCACCACCAACGTTCCATAGAAGGACTTGTTGGTGCAATGTATAAACTGTCAGTGTGTAATTTCAGCGGATGGACAGTGGACAGGGTGGGGTGATTGGGAGGTCTGCAGTGTGACTTGTGGCGGTGGACAGCAAACTCGAACGAGAGAGTGCAACCCAGGACCTGTCTGTGGTGGCCAGGACTGCGATGGCGACAGCAGCCAGACTCAAGAATGCAATACTGAGGGTTGCCCTGGTAAGATAGATGTTGTCGTTAACGACTTCGGACTACTTACCATGCTAAAACAAAATATTGCCCTGTTCAAAAACAAAACAAAACAAAACAAAACAAAAAAAATTAAAAAAGAAATATATATTTCTTTTTTAATTTTTTCTGTTTTGTTTTGTTTTTGAACAGGGCAATATTTTGTTTTAGCATGGTAAGAAGTATCTATCTATCTATCTATCTATCTATTTATCTATCTATCTATCTATCTATCTATCTATCTATCTATCTATCTATCTATCTATCTATCTATCTATCTATCTATCTATCTATCTATCTATCTATCTATCTATCTATCTATCTATCTATCTATCTATCTATCTATCTATCTATCTATCTATCTATCTATCTATCTATCTATCTATCTATCTATCTATCTATCTATCTATCTATCTATCTATCTATCTATCTATATATATATATATATATATATATATATATATATATATATATATATATATATATATATATATATATATATATATATATATATATATATCTTTTTAAATTTTGTTTTGTTTTGTTTTGTTTAAATATATATATAGGGCAATATATTATATAAACTTGTCCAAAATGTATGCATGGTAACTGTTTGTAATGCTTGTTCCTTCAATCATCTTCTTGTGCCAATTGCATGGTAATCATTTTATGTTAATGAACAAGATGGCAGGCAAGTCATTCAAATGTATTCCAGACAATTACACACACAAACAAACAAACACACACACACACATACACACACAGAACTACGCTAGAATTCATGGTGTACAAAATATTTGAAAAATGTTACTTGTTTATGTGCTGGAACTAGTTCCTTACACCACATATTATTTGATTGTCCTGTTTTAACAGCACTGTACAAAGAAAATGGAATTATTTTATGTGCACAAGACGATATTAGAGTCATCTTATATAGTTCGATGTTACAGGACATCGCGCGTATCATTGTCGGAACAGATTTATTTAGGTTACTATAATTAACAATTTCTGTTTGTTTGTTTCTTTGTTTGTTATGGTTGTCTAAAATCACATCGTTGTGAAAAGACGTTAAATTAAAATATTGAATTGAGACACAAACTAAGCATTTTGAAAATTGTTCATTTTTATGGAATAATGGGCCACTTTATCTACTATCTGCCAGCACATCATAATCAAATTGGACAATCAGATTTGAGATATAGCGTAAGATGTGTTTAGAAAATGGTGATGCACATCGACCTTGACTTTTGAGAAAGTGCAAATATGAATGATATAAAATGCGTTGCAGCAGTAGTATCTGCATGTTGAAAATAATTAAATTCTGTCATTGAACTCCTGAGATGAGGCAAGTATTGAGTTTTGAACTATTAGTAATGTAGCTTAAGCAACATCGGTTTATAATTATGTGGCAGATGCTTTCACCACTCATCCATTTTGGGAAAAGATTGAAAAGTGATTTAACAAAAGAGTGGTGGTGATCAAACAGTTTCTAGTGCAATCTTGGGGATGAGAGTATATACCGAGGTCTAGTCTGCGCCCGCACGCATTCCATCGCATGGACTTTAAAGATCCTGACGCTCATGTCTTAGAGGGGTGAGTACCGGCTACACAACTACACCCAGCACGCACTAGGTCCAATTCATCCCATCCCAGGTCGACCAGGGAGGTGCTCAGCCGCCAGGGCGTCAGACTATGCGCCTAAAGGTTGCAAGTGGGCGCCTCAGGCTGCCTAAGACAGATCTTGTATGGGCATAGAGCCCCCCTTGAGCTGTCAAAACCCTATATATAAAAACGATTAAATAAATAAATAAATAAATAAATAATTGTGTTGCAGTGGACGGTGGTTGGTCGACATGGAGCGACTGTGGCGATTGCAGCGTGACCTGTGGAATAGGTCAGTGCACCAGGACACGTGAGTGCAACAACCCGCCTCCCGCTAACGGAGGAGCGGAATGTGAGGGTGAGAACAGCGAGACTGAAGTGTGCAGCGTCGACCCTCAACCTGGTGAGTTTGTTTTAATCACAATACTATGTCCTGTTCCATTCTCCGAAGAAACTATTTGATTTAGCCGTTTATGTAGAGTAAATAAAATAGCAGGTTGCTGGATGGGTTTCTGTCTACAAAACAATACGTACACGTATACCGTCAGTACCGTGTTCGACGTTGAGGCCTGATAATAATGCCAGAGCATTTTGAAAAGGCCAATGTGTTATGAACGGCGGTAGGGGTGGAATGTGCAAGCGTATGTACGCACTCAAGCACGCACAAACACGCGATCGCGCGCTCGCTCACTCACACACACAAACTCACCACCAAACGTTCCATAGAAGGACTTGTTGGTGCACTGTATAAACTGTCAACTTGTGATTTCAGCGGATGGACAGTGGACAGGGTGGGGTGATTGGGATGTCTGCAGTGTGACTTGTGGCGGTGGACAGCAAACACGAACGAGAGAGTGCAACCCAGGCCCTGTCTGTGGTGGCCAGGACTGCGATGGCGACAGCAGCCAGACTCAAGAATGCAATACTGAGGGTTGCCCTGGTAAGATAGATCTTGTCGTTAACGACTAGATATTTCTTACAATGCAAAAACAAATGTTGCCCTGTTTAATAAAAATTTAAAAAATTAAAACTTCTCCAAAATGTAAGCATGCAGAAACGTTTGTAGTGCTTGTTTCTTCAATCATCTTCTTGTGCCAATTAATGAAAACATGGAGCAATGGGCCACTATTTTGGTAAAAAAATGAAAAGTGATTAAACACAGAGAAACGAGTAGTGGGAATGAAACAGTTTGTAGTGGGATCCTGTACATATTATATATCACAATTACAACACCAGTGAATGGGAGACTACAGAGTTGAGCAAGGTTTCACACAATTTTACTCTATCGGATGAGAGTATAAACCGAGGACTAGTCTGTGCACGCACGCATTCCATGGCATGGACTTTAAAGATCCTGACGCTCATGTCCTAGAGGGGTGAGTGTCGGCTACACAAACACACCCAGCATGCACTAGGTCCAATTCTTCCCATCCCCGGTCGCCCAGGGTTGTGCTCAGCCGCCAGGGCGTCAGGCTAAGCGCCTAAAGGTTGCAAGTGGGCGTCTCGGGCGGTCTGAGTTAGATCCTGTATGGACCAGCGCCTTGAGCAGCTCTTGAGCTGTAATAGCCCTATATATATATATATATATAAACATAAATAAATAAATAACTGTGTTTCAGTGGACGGTGGTTGGTCGACATGGAGCGACTGTGGCGATTGCAGCGTGACCTGTGGAATAGGTCAGTGCACCAGGACACGTGAGTGCAACAACCCGCCTCCCGCTAACGGAGGAGCTGATTGTGAGGGTGAGAACAGCAGTACTGAAGAGTGCAGCGTCGACCCTCAACCTGGTGAGTTCCTTTTAATCACAATACTATGTCCAGTTCCATTCTCCGAAGAAACTATTTACCCGTTTATTTTATAACAGGTTGCTGGCTGAGTGTCTTTTTATAAAACAATATGTACGTGTATACCGTCAGTACCATGTCTGATGTAGAGTGTTGATAATAATGCCAGAGCATTTTGAATAGAACAATGTGTTATGAACAGAGGTAAGGGTGGAATGTGCAAGCGTATGTATGCCCTCAAGCACGCACATACAAATATACACACACACGCACGCGCGCGCGCGAACTCTCTCTCACACACACACACACACACACATTCACCATCAAACGTACCATAGGACCTGTTGGTGCAATGTATAAACTGTCAACTTGTGATTTCAGCGGATGGACAGTGGACAGGGTGGAGTACTTGGAATGTCTGCAGTGTGACTTGTGGCGGTGGACAGCAATCCCGAACGAGAGAGTGCAACCCAGGCCCTGTCTGTGGTGGCCAGGACTGCGATGGCGACAGCAGCCAGACTCAAGCTTGCAATACTGAGGGTTGCCCTGGTAAGATAGATCTTGTCGTTAGCGACTATGTATTTCTTACAATGCGAAAAAACAAATGTTGCCCTGTTTAAAAAAAAAACCTATTCCGAAATGTAAGCATGGAAAATGTTTATAATGCTTGTTTCCTTAACCATCTTCTTGTGCCAATTGAATGGTAGCCATTTTGTGTTAATGAACAAGATGGCAGGCAAGCTAGTCAAATGTATTCCACACACACACACACACACCACACACACACACACCCGCACACACACACACACACACACACAAAACCACAAAATAAGCATTTTAAAAAGTGTTAATTTTCACGGGAGGGGGGAGGGGTAGGGAGAGGGGAAAGGGAAAGTTGTGACTCGTCTTTTTCCTAAAGGGGCAAAATGAACACATGGAGTAATGGGCCACTGTATCGACTATCTGCCAGCAAAACATTATCATATTGAACAATCAGATTTGACACACAACGTTAGACGTGTTTGTAAAATGGTGATGCACAGCGACCTTGATTTTTGAGAAAGTGCAAATATGAATTATATAAAATGTGTTGCATCACATATTTGCATGGTAAACCTAATTAAATTCTGTCAATTTACTCTTGAGATAAGGCAAATATCGTGTTTTAGAACATTCAGTGAAGTAACTTGAACAACATCGGTTTATAATCATGTGGCAGATGCGTTCACCACTCACCCATTTTCGAAAAAGATTTTAACGTGATTTAACAAAGAGAAACTAGTGGTAGTGATGGGACAGTTTCTAATGGGATCTGTGAAGCCCGTACATTTTCTAAATCACAAATTACAACACCGTTGAATTGCAGAGTTGAGCAAGGGTTCACACAATTTTACTCTTTGGAATGAGAGTATATACCGAGGTCTAGTCTGTGCACAGACGCATTCCATCGCATGGACTTCAAAGATCCTGACGCTCATGTCTTAGAGGGGTGAGTACCGGCTACACAAATACACCCAACACGCACTAGGTCCAGTTCTTTCCATCCCAGGTCGACCAGGGTGATGCTCTGCCGCCAGGGCGTCAGACTATGCGCCTAAAGGTTGCAAGTGGGCGTAAGTTACATCTTGTATGGACCAGCGCCTTGAGCAGCTCTTGAGCTGTAATAGCCCTATATATATATATATATATATATATATATATATATAAACATAAATAAATAAATAACTGTGTTTCAGTGGACGGTGGTTGGTCGACATGGAGCGACTGTGGCGATTGCAGCGTGACCTGTGGAATAGGTCAGTGCACCAGGACACGTGAGTGCAACAACCCGCCTCCCGCTAACGGAGGAGCGCAATGTGAGGGTGAGAACAGCAAGACTGAGGTGTGCAGCGTCGACCCTCAACCTGGTGAGTTTGTTTTAATCACAATGCTATGTCCAGTTCCATGAGCCGAAGAAACTGTTTAATTTACCCGTTTATTTTATAACAGGTTGCTGGATGAGTGTCTGTTTATAACTCAATATGTACGTGTATACCGTCAGTACCATGTCCGATTAAGAGGGTTGGTAATAATGCCAGAGCATTTTGAATAGATCAGTGTGTTATGAACGGAGGTAGGGGTGAAATGTGCAAGCGTATTATGTCCTCACGCACGCACATAAAAACATACACACACACGCGCGCGCGCTCTCACACCCACACACACACACGCCCACCCACCCACCCACACACACACACTCACCATCAAACGTTCCATAGGACTTGGTGGTGCAATGTATAAACTGTCAACTTGTGATTTCAGCGGATGGACAGTGGACAGGGTGGAGTACTTGGAATGTCTGCAGTGTGACTTGTGGCGGTGGACAGCAAACTCGAACGAGAGAGTGCAACCCAGGCCCTGTCTGTGGTGGCCGGGACTGCGATGGCGACAGCAGCCAGACTCAAATTTGCAATACTGAGGGTTGCCCTGGTAAGATAGATCTTGTCGTTAGCGACTATGTATTTCTTACATTGCAAAAACAAAAGAAATGTTGCCCTGTTTCAAAAAAAAAATTAAAACTTGTCCAAAATATAAGCGTGGAAAATGTTTATAGTGCTTGTTTCCTCAACCATGATCTGCTTGTGCCAATTGAATGGGAGTCATTTTGTGTTAATGAATAAGATGGCAGGCAAGCTAGTGTAACGTGGGGTTTTATGGTTGCTGGGCTCTGCACAATGGAATGCTGTAACCCTCACGTCTATTCTATGGGAACCGCTAGTGAGTCACCCTGTGAATTACTTTAATATATTTTTTTGTTTAGCTCGGTCTGTGTTAAGGCTGGGGTACAGAGATAGATAGAAAAATGGTAAAAGATCACTGTCACACTAGCTTTCACACGGCTAAGAATCATATGTAGTCCAGCCACTTGATAACAGTTAAAATCACACATTTATTTCTTCTACTCTATACACGATCTTCGAAGTACGAATCTAACTTAAAAGTTCAATTGTCAATGCGAATGGTTTGCTCGCTGATAGTCTAGGCAGCTATGTTTTCTTCATAGGGCACTGGCCACTAGCGTTCATGAAGAGTGGACTACTGTGGTCCTTTTGCTACAGTTTTAGTGCACTGTTTCCTGGGCACTTAATTGATCAATGGATGCGTGGGTGAAGTGCTGCGTTGAGGTAGCTTCTGGTATATGCTGGGTCGTCATGTAGTCTTTGACTTTTGGTACGACGTTTGAGGCTATCTGCGCACGATGTTGTAGATGCCTCGGCAGCCAACTCGAATCGTAGATTAGGGTCTGCTCTTTTGTTGAGTTGGGCTCACGATATCTTGCCTGCTCGTCTGTTCGACAATGTCAGGCCCGTGGTTACTTGATTGAATTCAAAAATTCAACAAGCACGCGCACTGCTTCCCTGTTCTATCAGTGGAGAGATTTTGCTAGGAAGTAGCTGTGTACTGTCTTAAGCTTTCCACACAACTGACCTATACTTGGCTTGGACTGAATCAACCAGAACTGGTTCTAAACGCTCTCCCTGTGTCCCGATTGGCGGAAGCAATCTAAGTGGCTATAAAGTTCAAAACACGCTCGTAGGCTGTGATGATGTCACTAAACGGCTCGCGTCAGCTCGCAGTGTGTGTGTACACATCAGTTATACCTTAATCGTCTGCTATTAACTACAGTAACCTTCTAAGTTTTACTACTGCTAAACAAGCAAAAGCTCAAATAGTGAGGGGTAAAAGGGTCTGCTTGTGACAGCTAGTCAAATGTATCCAGACACACACACACACATACACACACAACCACAAAATAAGCATAAGTGTTAATTTTCACGAGTGGGGGGAGGGGTAGTGAGAGGGGAAATGGAAAGTTGTGACACAGTACTGAATCAGACCTGGTGGATATTTGACGAAAGGGCGGAAATCAGTAGTGTGTTTTCAAGCTGGATTTAAAGGATTATGTTTCACATCTCCTTGATGCTCTCAGGAAGGGGTTTCGTTAAGGTGGGAGCGAAGTATTTGAACCTGGCTCGGTCTTGGCATCTTTTGGCGTGTGAACATCAAGGAGAAGTTTAGAAGACGTCCTGAGAGACCGGACAGGTGTGTATGAGGACAGAAGATCTGTGAGATATGACGGTGCTTTGCATCTAATACAGCGGTACTATAGAGATAATAGTTTGTGCTCCTGGACAGGGATCCAGTGAAGCTCTCTGAGGATATAAGAGATATGATCAGACTTCAAGACTCAAGACATAATTTATTATCTCAAAAATAGAAATTATGACATGCTTTGCTGACAGTTCTACAACAAATTGCAATAAATGTTAATTTTCTTGGCAGTGCTGTGACTCACTCGGCTTTCTCCTAAAAAGGCCAAATGAAAATGTCGCATTATGGGCCACTATATCAAGTATCTGCCAGAAAAACATAATAAAATTGGACAATCAGTTTTGAGATACAGCGTAAGACGTGTTTAGAAAATGATGATGCACAGCGACCTTGACTTTGGAGAAAGTGCAAAATATGAATGATCTATAATAGCTTTGTAGCAGTTACAGGATCTGCTTGGTAAAAATTATATTTTGTTAATTTACTTTTGAGATAGACAAAGCAAAAATCGTGTTTGGAACTTTTAGTAAAGTAGCTTGAACAACATCGGTTTGAATTATGTGGTAGATGTTTTCACCACTCCCGCATTCTCGAAGAAAATTGAAAAGATTTAGAATTAAACAAAGAGAAACGAGTGGTGACGATGAAACAGTTTGTAGTGGGATCTGTGAAGCCTGTACATATTGTATATCACAATTACAACACCAGTGAATGGCAGACACAGTTTGTAGTGCGATCTGTGAAGCCTGTACATATTCTATATCACAATTACAACACCAGTGAATGGCAGACACAGTTTGTAGTGGGATCTGTGAAGCCTGTACATATTGTATATCACAATTACAACACCAGTGAATGGCACACACAGTTTGTAGTGGGATCTGTGAAGCCTGTACATATTCTATATCACAATTACAACACCAGTGAATGGCAGACACAGTTTGTAGTGGGATCTGTGAAGCCTGTCCATATTGTATATCATAATTACAACACCAGTGAATGGCACACACAGTTTGTAGTGGGATCTGTGAAGCCTGTACATATTGTATATCACAATTACAACACCAGTGAATGGCAGACACAGTTTGTAGTGGGATCTGTGAAGCCTGTACATATTCTATATCACAATTACAACACCAGTGAATGGCAGACACAGTTTGTAGTGGGATCTGTGAAGCTTGTACATATTGTATATCACAATTACAACACCAGTGAATGGCAGACACAGTTTGTAGTGGGATCTGTGAAGCCTGTCCATATTGTATATCATAATTACAACACCAGTGAATGGCAGACACAGTTTGTAGTGGGATCTGTGAAGCCTGTCCATATTGTATATCACAATTACAACACCAGTGAATGGCAGACACAGTTTGTAGTGGGATCTGTGAAGCCTGTCCATATTGTATATCACAATTACAACACCAGTGAATGGCAGACACAGTTTGTAGTGGGATCTGTGAAGCCTGTCCATATTGTATATCATAATTACAACACCAGTGAATGGCAGACACAGTTTGTAGTGGGATCTGTGAAGCGTGTCCATATTGTATATCACAATTACAACACCAGTGAATGGCAGACTACAGAGTTGAGCAAGGTTTCACACAATTTCACTCTTTGGGATGAGAGTATAAACCGAGGTCTAGTCTGTGCACGAACGCATTCCATTGCATGGACTTTAAAAGACGTTTGCGCTCATGTCGTAGAAGGGAGAGTACCGGCTACACAAATACACCCAGCACGCACTAGGTCCAATTCTTCGCATCCCAGGTCGCCCATGATTGTGTTCAGTCGCCAGGGCGTCAGACGATGCGTCCAAAGGCTAAAAGTGGGCGTCTCTGGCGGTTTGAGTTAGATCCTGTATGGTCCAGCGCCTTGAGCAGCTCTTGAGCTGGAAAAGCGCTATATAAGAACGATTAAATAAATAATTAAAATAATTGTGTTTCAGTGCCCGGTGGTTGGTCGTCATGGAGCGACTGTGGCGATTGCAGCGTGACCTGTGGAACAGGTCAGTGCACCAGGACACGTGAGTGCAACAACCCGGCTCCCGCTAACGGAGGAGCGGATTGTGAGGGTGAGAACAGCAGGACTGAGGTGTGCAGCGTCGACCCTCAACCTGGTGAGTTCCTTTTATTCACAATACTATGTCCTGTTCCATTCTCTGAAGAAAATATTTGATTGACCCGTTTATTTAGACTGAATAAAATGATAGGTTGTTGGATGAGTGTCTGTTTATAAATCAATATGTACGTGTTTTCCATCAGTACCATGTCCGACTTTGAGATTGGTAATAATGTCAGAGCATTTTGAATAGACCAGTAGATTAGGAACGGAGGTAGGGATGGAATGTGCAAGCGCATTTAAACACTCATGCACACACATGCAAATACAGACACACACACACACACACCGACACACACACCTACACACACACTCACACACACACACACCACCACCACCACCACCACCAAACGTTCCATAAAAGGACTTGTTGGTGCAATGTATAAACTGTCAACTTGTGATTTCAGCGGATGGACAATGGTCACCGTGGAGTACTTGGGATGTCTGCAGTGTGACTTGTGGCGGTGGACAGCAAACTAGAACGAGAGAGTGCAACCCAGGCCCTGTCTGTGGTGGCCGGGACTGCGATGGCGACAGCAGGCAGACTCAAACTTGCAATACTGAGGGTTGCCCTGGTAAGAAAGATCTTGTCGTTAACGACTACGTACTGCAAAAACAGATGTTTACTTGTGTTTAAATAAAAAAAAAAATTCCAAAATGTAAGCATAAAAAGTGTGTTGTTCTTGTTTCTTCAAGCATTGTCTTATGCCAGTTGCACAGTACTGCTTTTGTAGTAATTAGCAATATTGCAGGCCAACCATTTAAATGTATTCCAGACACTCACACACAACCACAAGAAAAAGCATTTTCAAAAGTGTTGATTTTGTTGGCAGTGTTGTGACACGGCTTTCTCCTAAAGAGGCAAAATGAACACATGGAGTAATGGGCCACTGTATCAACTATCTGCCAGCAAAACATAATCAAATTGAACAGTCAGATTTGATATACAGCGTAAGACGTGTTTAGAAAATGGTGATGTACATCGACCTTGACTTTTAAGAAAGTGCAAATACGAATGATCTATAATAGCTTTGTAGTAGTTAAATAAATCAATAAATAATTGTGTTTCAGTGCCCGGTGGTTGGTCGACATGGAGCGACTGTGGTCCTTGCAGCGTGACGTGTGGAAAAGGTCAGTGCACCAGGACACGTCAGTGCAACAATCCGGCTCCCGCTAACGGAGGAGCGCCATGTGTGGGCCAAAACAGCAAGACTGAGGTGTGCCTTGTTGACCCTCAACCTGGTGAGTTCGTTTTAAAAACAAAAATATGTTCTAGAATTTTTGTTTTGATATACCCGTTTATTTAGAGTGAATAAATAACAGGTTGCTGGATCAGTGTTTCTTTTTATAAAATAATATGGACGTGTATCATGTTCGAGGCTTGTTAATGCGAGAGCATTTCAAATGAACCTGAGTAGTGTGAAAGGAGGTGACGGTGGGATGTACACAACATGTATAGATCTTAAAGTTGGACTGAATACTGTTCACAAAAAGTATTACGTCTTGGGCGGCTTGAGATAAATCCTGTTTGGGCCATCGTCTTGAGCTGGAAAAGGTTATATAAGAACGATTAAATAAATAATTTACTAACATAGTTATCATTAACCCTGTGAGTAATTTGTCAGCTTGTCTTTTCAGCGGATGGAAAGTGGGCCTCGTGGGGTGCTTGGTCAAGCTGCTCTGTGACTTGTGGCGGTGGAGAGAAACAACGAGTGAGAGTTTGTAACCCGGGCCCACTATGTGGCGGCAAAGACTGTATTGGAAGCAATATCCAGACGGCAGTTTGCAATCCTCGGCCTTGCCCTGGTAAGAAAGGTTGATCTCGCCGCTACTCGTAAGTGTGTTCACAGGGGGCTTCAACTGAATCGAGAGGAACCAAATCTGTGGTACTTATAGTGCAGCTGGTGAAAACTTCTGACAATAACACACATTTGTTACATTCTCACACAGGCTGAACGCTTTTTCATGGTCATGACTTTTTAGTTACTATCAAATCATTAAGCTTACGGCCAAAGGTGAAGATAACTAGAAAGTAATGAGTGGCCATGTTTTTATTTGTTGGTGATTTTCATAGTATACTTTGATCACATTACATGAATTTATTAGGTCACTCAAAGATTTGTAGGGCATATACAGTAATAAGATTGGGTATGCTCTGCAGTTAGCAATCGGTTGCTTGTTACGGCTCACACCCGGTCGATAATGCGGCGAATACTCAATAAATTACTTCTACGATCACAGATACGCCAGAAGAACAGTAAAAATTAAAGCTAGGATTCTATAGCAACTTGCGCCCATAATAATAATAATAATAATAATTTTATTTGTAAAGCACATTTATCAGACAACACATTTTCACAGTCTATCTTTCATTCCACTAAAAACCATATCCTAGTCCTATTTCATCCAATCATGCACACTCTCAGATGCCTACGAGAGCTACCTTCTGTTCTCCAAACAGTCTTTATATAGCCGTGTCTCATCATCAAAATATTAATGAACTAGGAAATATAAGCAAAGCGAACACATAAGTCAACATTGATTGATTGATTGTTGCTTTAGGTCCAGCGGACTCTTCCGAGCCAAATCAGGACCGGACAACCCCCAATCCGCATAAAAGATCTGCCGAAACAACCCTAGTGGGAAAATTGAATGCCCTCCACCGGCCAGTCACTTTACAATAAAGACATCCCACGCAGGGGACGGCTGAGGCTTTACCCCAACTACTCGAACCCCCGGTTACAAAAACAAAATAGAATACAAACATCATTATAAATCATCAACAAAACCCATACATATAAAATGCCTATAGGCCTAAATAATAACATCATAGGAAGCCCTAGTGACCACCCGGCAGAAAGCGTCCAACACTCCCAAGCTGATCCAACAGACCTCATACACAAACAAGGAGTCTTGTCCAGGAAGAGTTTTCAAGAAAAAAGGTAGGTCATTGATGTAGCGAAGAAGAAGATAGTATAGCAGAGTGATAGGACAGATCAGGAATGGGGAAGAGCAAATGAGGAAGACAGCGACAGTGGGAATTTAAAACACACATACGTCAACAGCCGTCGCTTGTGTACTAACTTTCTAAACACGTGATGTATACACAAATGTAAATATTTACCACTGTGTGGTAATTACGGTGTGTAATGTCGCCTCTCCTCTTTAACCTATTCCTCGTATTAAAGGAAGAAACCCTTCAGACCTTGCACACTACCATCACCCCCATTGGAAGAAGGCCATTGTGGAACCAGTGCTTCCCTGGCGATATTGTATAGACAAACGCTCTCTGTCTCTATCTCTCTTTGTCTCTCTGTCTGTCTGTCGGTCACACACACACACACACGCACACACACACACACCCACACACACACACACATACTCACAGGCATGCACGCGAACAAACACACAGGCAAATACAGAAAATACAGTGTTAAACGCTTTATAAAACATTATCAAAGTGAGGAAATACAGTTTAAAATGTATTAATGTGAAAACTAAATTTAAAATATATTCCCAGAAGCGATTGTTTAATTTTAAGTTCCAGAGCTATACTAATTCTTAGTGAGTCAAAGAATACGCTACAATTAAAACTAATAGACAACAAAAACCAACAACAGACGAAGAGTTTTTGTTGTAAAGTAAATTGTGAAAGGAGAACATCTGGAGTTTAGATGTCACCCGCTAGATGCCAAACTTTTATGATGTTTTGTGCAGCGCTACTGTAGTGTACAGATGAAGATTTTGTGTAGGAACACACCAGTTTTGTACAGAGCTACTGTAGTGTATAGATGAAGATTTTCTGTAGGAACACACCAGTTTTGTGCAGAGCTACTGTAGTGTATAGATGAAGATTTTCTGTAGGAACACACCAGTTTTGTACAGAGCTACTGTAGTGTACAGATGAAGACTTTCTGTAGGAACACACCAGTTTTGTGCAGAGCTACTGTAGTGTACAGATGAAGACTTTCTGTAGGAACACACCAGTTTTGTGCAGAGCTACTGTGGTGTACAGATGAAGACTTTCTGTAGGAACACACCAGTTTTGTGCAGAGCTACTGTAGTGTACAGATGAAGACTTTCTGTAGGAACATACCAGTTTTGTGCAGAGCTACTGTAGTGTACAGATGAAGATTTTCTGTAGGAACACACCAGTTTTGTACAGAGCTACTGTAGTGTACAGATGAAGACTTTCTGTAGGAACACACCAGTTTTGTGCAGAGCTACTGTAGTGTACAGATGAAGATTTTGTGTAGGAACACACCAGTTTTGTACAGAGCTACTGTAGTGTATAGATGAAGATTTTCTGTAGGAACACACCAGTTTTGTACAGAGCTACTGTAGTGTATAGATGAAGATTTTCTGTAGGAACACACCAGTTTTGTACAGAGCTACTGTAGTGTATAGATGAAGATTTTCTGTAGGAACACACCAGTTTTGTACAGAGCTACTGTAGTGTACAGATGAAGACTTTCTGTAGGAACACACCAGTTTTGTACAGAGCTACTGTAGTGTACAGATGAAGACTTTCTGTAGGAACACACCAGTTTTGTACAGAGCTACTGTAGTGTACAGATGAAGACTTTCTGTAGGAACACACCAGTTTTGTACAGAGCTACTGTAGTGTACAGATGAAGACTTTCTGTAGGAACACACCAGTTTTGTACAGAGCTACTGTAGTGTACAGATGAAGACTTTCTGTAGGAACACACCAGTTTTGTACAGAGCTACTGTAGTGTACAGATGAAGACTTTCTGTAGGAACACACCAGTTTTGTACAGAGCTACTGTAGTGTACAGATGAAGACTTTCTGTAGGAACACACCAGTTTTGTACAGAGCTACTGTAGTGTACAGATGAAGATTTTCTGTAGGAACACACCAGTTTTGTACAGAGCTACTGTAGTGTACAGATGAAGATTTTCTGTAGGAACACACCAGTTTTGTACAGAGCTACTGTAGTGTACAGATGAAGACTTTCTGCCACAAGGCAAAGGATGAAGAGTAACAACCTGAGACACGCATTATAGCCACGCTTGTAATGCCAATTTTCAATTAAAGTTTAAGCGCTCCCAGCAATTTGTGAAAGCGTGCTAACTGAAGTGCACTCATCAAACAATTCTTCATCTGCGCCAGCCAAACCCCCTTCTAATTCCCACTGGTGAAGGTGCTGTGAAAACATCGAAAGCTCTTATTACTTTAGTACGTAAGATTCTGAGTTAACAGCATCTTCCCTTCATAATTTATAATTCATACGTTTTTACTTTCGTGAAAATCTAATAATAATGTAACTGTGTACACAGTACCCGGCAAGTGGAGCAGTTGGGTCAGTTGGGGTCGCTGCAGTGTGACCTGCGGAAAAGGCTCCCTCATCAGAAGACGACAATGTAACAATCCACCGCCTTCAAACGGCGGTGCCATGTGCGTTGGTTCCCCCGAAGACACCGTGGAGTGCGTTGTGCTGCCGCTACCAGGTCTGAAACATTTGGCACTCTTATAGTTTTAATTACACCTATCATCGCATTTCATCATTGATACAACCCTTCTCATCCCTCACGCGCCTCCACGTTATTGACACACGTGTGCGGAGACCATTAGCTGTGCGTGAGAGGATGGTGTATATGTATATATGTGACGAATGGAAGGGAAGGGGAAATGTGGGGGAGGGGCAGCAGATTGTAACTGGAGGACTGGCTTCTTCATAATTTGAATTTCTCGTGGAGTCCTTTGTAATAAATAGTGCACATTAGAAGCGCTTAGCATGTGAAGCATTCACAGCCAAACCTCCTCCAATAAGACCTTCTGGAGGGGGTCGAAAAGGGTATGGTTTTGAAGTTGATGGAAAGGGTAAAGATAAAGGTAATCCCATAGCTTTGTGGCCGTAGGGGAGTGTGATGTTGGAGATCACACTTATCTTGGGCCAGCGTAATGAGAGCGATGCCCATCTCTCTCCCTCGCTGCTTTACCTTCCCCACCCTTAAGAGAGTAGGTACTCAGTCACAGTTGAGTCAACTGGGGGCGTTGTTATTTGTCGCTTCACATTTTGCAGTCACCCATCCAAGTGCTAACCGCACTGGACGGTGCTTAACTTTGCAACACATTAGCGAGTGCTGAAGTTGATGGAACATGTCACCAAAGCATTACATTTCGCGCGAGGCGCGTTGTCGTTGGAGCGTTCTGTTACACTCCGTTTGATGTTGGTGTTTTTCTATCAGTAGTTGATTCAGCCCCAATGCTTGAATTCTCCTGATAGGTGTAAACTCGGATTCGTTTATCCACGCCACCCGTTCAATCAGCATACAAGTCACACTTGTAACCCGACGTATGAAGTTTTCCACTTTTATTCAGCACACATCAACAACTGCATACAATCGCTTTTCCACTCTCAACTTTTTACTTTCAACACTCTATCCACACACACCTATTTTGAAACAGTGCGGCACTTATATAGTCTCTACACACTCGGGAACAAACGAGAATATCCTACATGAAACACCACAACCAATCAAAATTAATTTCATCATCACTGTCTCACGTCACACAACCCTATTTGGAATGGAAGCTTCCATGGTTACCAACAGAACAATCCATACGCTTCGATCGATAGTAAACAACCAATTCTCGAAAATTCTCAAATAATATCGACCAACTAAAAACACCAACGTTATACAAAGCCTCTTCTAATAACAACGCAAAATCAAATCAAAGATAAATACACTCTATTACTGCATGCGTTGCAAAATAAAATGAACAGATCTATCGCGCGCGTCACACACGCAAGCTTGCCTACCATTGCACGCGCTTCACACATAATATCGTGCGCATTTCACACGCACCATCATGCGCGTCTCAACAGACTGTGGCTTGGGCTTGTGCCTACATTGCAGTTTCTAGGCAAATTGGCAATGACTGTTTAGGACAGTGAGACAAAAGTATGAAGACCCAAGTCTTAGTATCCAGATTTTTTACTCACATGCGTAGCTGTTTTATGTCTCGCAACCAAACTTGGTAAGATGGTGCATATTCATGAGAATTCAAAAATTATCAGTAAACTTCACTTCAAGATCAAAGTCAAGATCACAGGGTCAAACAATGTTTTTTTCCTAACTTATTAATACTGAACTTGTGATTATTTTATGCCTGATCCTATCTTTTCCTATCCTATCTCGTAACTCGAAAGTCTGCCAGACTTGCTTTGGATCGTGGAGACCTTGGGCTGTTTAACACTTGTCAGCCGCTCCTTGGCCTTCTTGTTGTTATTCTTGTTCAGACTGTTCTCTATTTCCTGATAAATATCAATAAGACGCATAACCTTTGCAAATTTGATCAACCTCAATCCAAGGGCAAGGTCACTGGAGCTGTCCAAAGTCCGTTCTTATGGGTACTTTAAAGTGATCTTGACCCAAAACTATGAGAGGTATAAAGTCCTAACTTGTTGTATATACATATATATATATGGGGTGGCCTCGTGGCGCAGTGGATAAGTCGCCGGTTTCCTATGCCGAAGGTCGCGGGTTCGATTCCAGCAAGGGGCGAACGTATGTGACTCAGGTACGAGACTATTGAGGGTTTTCTCCGGGCACTCCGGTTTCCTCCCTCCCTTCAATAATGTTACAGAATGCAGTCAATATAAACATTTCTAAAATAAAAATTTGATTTTCTTCCGTATTCTAATAGCGATCTCCCTGCCTTTACACCACCTGTTTGAGTGATGTATGTGTATTTGGTGTGTGTGAGGGTACCTGAGACAGGTGAGCGTGTATGTTGGTATAGATCGCCGCGCTTTGAGCCTTGGGGAAAGGCGCGTTCATAGCATCCTGTATTATTATTATTATTATTATTATTATTATTATTATTATTATTATTATTATTATTATAGAGTCAATAGATTGATCTTTTAAATCTGCTACGTTTTTGCGTTGATCTTGAAGGTTAAGGTCATTTTAGGCCTTACAAAAACGTTAAAAAATGTTGCGTTGTGCAATAAAATGGTTCTATATTTAACCCATAGTATTCAACAACAAGGGTTACTGGCGTAAGGGTCAAGATCATTCCGGGGTCAGTGTCACTGATGTTCAGGGTCATCCCAAGATCATTGTTTTTTGGGCATAATACAACTTTGCTGCAGTTTATTTGATCGTCCATGGGTTTATTTATAGCCGTAGGTCAAGGTCAATAGCATTAAAATATAAAATCTGGTATTACTTTGCATTTTAATGAAGACCTTTTTTTTTATCTTTCTGGGCAATCAGTTTTATGTTAAATATTAAGTTCCATAATGAGCATGTGAGTCATATGGGCTTTGCCCTTCACGTATGTAATCGTTCTAATGTAGCACTTTTCCAGCTCAAGAACTGCTCAAGACGCTGATCTATTCCTGATCAAAGACCAGCTGCCTGAAGCGCCTACTTGATGCCTTAGGCTCATGGTCTGATACTCAGACAACTGAGCACAATCTGGACCACCCACGATGAGGGAGAACAGACATCGTGCTTGCTGTCTTAGGCTGATGGTCTGACACTCAGACAACTCAGCACAATCTGGACCACCTAGGATGAGGGAGAACAGACGTCGTGCTTGCTGTCTTAGGCTGATGGTCTAACACTCAGACAACTGAGCACAATCTGGGCCACCCAGGATGAGGGAGAACAGACATCGTGCTTGCTGTCTTAGGCTGATGGTCTAACACTCAGACAACTGAGCACAATCTGGACCACCCAGGATGAGGGAGAACAGACATCGTGCTTGCTGTCTTAGGCTGATGGTCTAACACTCAGACAACTGAGCACAATCTGGGCCACCGTGCTTGCTGTCTTAGGCTGATGGTCTAACACTCAGACAACTGAGCACAATCTGGACCACCCAGGATGAGGGAGAACAGACATCGTGCTTGCTGTCTTAGGCTGATGGTCTGACACTCAGACAACTGAGCACAATCTGGACCACCGAGGATGAGGGAGAACAGACACCGTGCTTGCTGTCTTAGGCTGATGGTCTGACACTCAGACAACTGAGCACAATCTGGACCACCGTGCTTGCTGTCTTAAGCTGATGGTCTAACACTCAGACAACTGAGCACAATCTGGACCACCGAGGATGAAGGAGAACAGACGTCGTGCTTGCTGTCTTAGGCTGATGGTCTGACACTCAGACAACTGAGCACAATCTGGACCACCCAGGATGAGGGAGAACAGACATCGTGCTTGCTGTCTTAGGCTGATGGTCTGACACTCAGACAACTGAGCACAATCTGGACCACCCAGGATGAGGGAGAAGAGACACCGTGCTTGCTGTCTTAGGCTGATGGTCTGACACTCAGACAACTGAGCACAATCTGGACCACCCAGGATGAGGGAGAAGAGACATCGTGCTTGCTGTCTTAGGCTGATGGTCTAACACTCGGACAACTGAGCACAATGTGGACCACCCAGGATGAGGGAGAACAGACGTCGAGCTTGCTGTCTTAGGCTGATGGTCTGACACTCACAACTGAGCACAATCTGGACCACCCAGGATGAGGGAGAACAGACATCGTGCTTGCTGTCTTAGGCTGATGGTCTAACACTCAGACAATTGAGCACAATCTGGACCACCCAGGATGAGGGAGAACAGACACCGTGCTTGCTGTCTTAGGCTGATGGTCTGACACTCAGACAACTGAGCACAATGTGGACCACCCAGGATGAGGGAGAACAGACACCGTGCTTGCTGTCTTAGGCTGATGGTCTGACACTCAGACAACTGAGCACAATCTGGACCACCCAGGATGAGGGAGAAGAGACATCGTGCTTGCTGTCTTAGGCTGATGGTCTAACACTCAGACAACTGAGCACAATGTGGACCACCCAGGATGAGGGAGAACAGACGCCGTGCTTGCTGTCTTAGGCTGATGGTCTAACACTCAGACAACTGAGCACAATGTGGACCACCCAGGATGAGGGAGAACAGACACCTTGCTTGCTGTCTTAGGCTGATGGTCTGACACTCAGACAACTGAGCACAATCTGGACCACCCAGGATGAGGGAGAACAGACACCGTGCTTGCTGTCTTAGGCTGATGGTCTGACACTCAGTCAACTGAGCACAATCTGGACCACCCAGGATGAGGGAAAACAGACGTCGTGCTTGCTGTCTTAGGCTGATGGTCTGACACTCAGACAACTGAGCTCAATCTGGACCACCCAGGATGAGGGAGAACAGACATCGTGCTTGCTGTCTTAGGCTGATGGTCTAACACTCAGACAACTGAGCACAATCTGGACCACCCAGGATGAGGGAGAAGAGACGTCGTGCTTGCTGTCTAAGGCTGATGGTCTAACACTTAAAAAACTGAGCACAATATGGACCACCCAGGATGAGGGAGAACAGACGTCGTGCTTGCTGTCTTTGGCTGATGGTGTAACACTCAGACAACTGAGCACAATGTGGACCACCCAGGATGAGGGAGAACAGACACCGTGCTTGCTGTCTTAGGCTGATGGTCAAACACTCAGACAACTGAGCACAATGTGGACCACCCAGGATGAGGGAGAACAGACACCGTGCTTGCTGTCTTAGGCTGATGGTCTAACACTCAGACAACTGAGCACAATCTGGACCACCCAGGATGAGAGAGAACAGACGTCGTTCTTGCTGTCTTAGGCTGATGGTCTGACACTCAGACAACTGAGCACAATGTGGACCACCCAGGATGAGGGAGAAGAGACATCGTGCTTGCTGTCTTAGGCTGATGGTCTAACACTCAGACAACTGAGCACAATGTGGACCACCCAGGATGAGGGAGAAGAGACAGCGTGCTTGCTGTCTTAGGCTGATGGTCTAACACTCAGACAACTGAGCACAATGTGGACCACCCAGGATGAGGGAGAACAGACATCGTGCTTGCTGTCTTAGGCTGATGGTCTAACACTCAGACAACTGAGCACAATGTGGACCACCGAGGATGAAGGAGAACAGATGTCGTGCTTGCTGTCTTAGGCTGATGGTCTGACACTCAGACAACTGAGCACAATGTGGACCACCCAAGATGAGGGAGAAGAGACACCGTGCTTGCTGTCTTAGGCTGATGGTCTGACACTCAGACAACTGAGCACAATGTGGACCACCCAGGATGAGGGAGAAGAGACATCGTGCTTGCTGTCTTAAGCTGATGGTCTAACACTCAGACAACTGAGCACAATGTGGACCACCCAGGATGAGAGAGAACAGACGTCGTGCTTGCTGTCTTAGGCTGATGGTCTGACACTCAGACAACTGAGCACAATGTGGACCACCCAGGATGAGGGAGAACAGACATCGTGCTTGCTGTCTTAGGCTGATTGTCTAACACTCAGACAACTGAGCACAATGTGGACCACCCAGGATGAGGGAGAACAGACACCGTGCTTGCTTTTTTAGGCTGATGGTCTAACACTCAGACAACTGAGCACAATCTGGACCACCCAGGATGAGGGAGAACAGACGTCGTGCTTGCTGTCTAAGGCTGATGGTCTAACACTCAGACAACTGAGCACAATGTGGACCACCCAGGATGAGGGAGAACAGACGTCGTGCTTGCTGTCTTAGGCTGATGGTCTAACACTCAGACAACTGAGCACAATGTGGACCACCCATGATGAGGGAGAACAGACGTCGTGCTTGCTGTCTTAGGCTGATGGTCTAACACTCAGACAACTGAGCACAATGTGGACCACCCAGGATGAGGGAGTACAGACGTCGTGCTTGCTGTCTTAGGCTGATGGTCTGACACTCAGACAACTGAGCACAATGTGGACCACCCAGGATGAGGGAGAACAGACGTCGTGCTTGCTGTCTTAGGCTGATGGTCTAACACTCAGACAACTGAGCACAATGTGGACCACCCAGGATGAGGGAGAACAGACGTCGTGCTTGCTGTCTTAGGCTGATGGTCTAACACTCAGACAACTGAGCATAATGTGGACCACCCAGGATGAGGGAGAACAGACGTCGTGCTTGCTGTCTTAGGCTGATGGTCTGACACTCAGACAACTGAGCACAATCTGGACCACCTAGGATGAGGGAGAAGAGACATCGTGCTTGCTGTCTTAGGCTGATGGTCTGACACTCAGACAACTGAGCACAATCTGGACCACCCAGGATGAGGGAGAAGAGACATCGTGCTTGCTGTCTTAGGCTGATGGTCTGACACTCAGACAACTGAGCACAATATGGACCACCGAGGATGAGGGAGAAGAGACATCGTGCTTGCTGCCTTAGGCTGATGGTCTGACACTCAGACAACTGAGCACAATCTGGACCACCCAGGATGAGGGAGAAGAGACATCGTGCTTGCTGTCTTAGGCTGATGGTCTGACACTCAGACAACTGAGCACAATCTGGACCACCGAGGATGAGGGAGAAGAGACATCGTGCTTGCTGCCTTAGGCTGATGGTCTGACACTCAGACAACTGAGCACAATGTGGACCACCAAGGATGAGGGAGAAGAGACGTCGTACTTGCTGTCTTAGGCTGATGGTCTGACACTCAGACAACTGAGCACAATCTGGACCACCCAGGATGAGGGAGAACAGACATCGTGCTTGCTGTCTTAGGCTGATGGTCTAACACTCAGACAACTGAGCACAATGTGGACCACCCAGGATGAGGGAGAACAGACATCGTGCTTGCTGTCTTAGGCTGATGGTCTGACACTCAGACAACTGAGCACAATCTGGACCACCCAGGATGAGGGAGAACAGGCATCGTGCTCGCTGGTTGTATTTATGTAGTTGGCACTCGCTCGTCGGAGCCATGAGAGTCAGGATCTTTAATGTCTGTGCAACGGATTGCGTCCGTGCACAATACACGTCGGTTTATGTACTCATCTGAAGGAGATGCAATCAGTGTACGACTGTTTTGCGATATCTTTCGCTTATCGTGTAAGTATTGTAATTGTTGGTGCAGGGCCCATATTATCAGCTTGCGTTTTGCAGCGGATGGAGTGTGGACTGCCTGGAGTAGTTGGTCACAGTGCAGTGTGACTTGTGGTGTTGGACAGGAAAACCGAAAAAGAAAGTGCGCTCCAGGTCCACAGTGTGGGGGCAAAGACTGCAGTGGCGAGAGCAACCAGATTAGAAATTGCAATCCTGGGAAATGCCCTGGTAAGAACGATTTTTTTTGGTCGACAACATTTTTCAAAGAATGCACGTTCGCAATGAAAAACAGTTGCCCTAGTCAAAAAAATTGAAGTGGAAAGTTAAAAAAAAGAAAAGAAATTAATAAATAAAAGCTTTTCAGAAAAAATGTCTGGGACATTTTGTAAGAGCTTGTTTCTTCGAGCATCTTCTTGCGCCAGTTACATGGCGGTCCTGATGAGTATTGCGAAACCCCATCCAAAGCAATACATTTTAACATCAATTTATCATTATGTGGTACCTGTAGATGCATTCACCGCTTCTAGAAAATTGAAAATTAATTGAACAAGGAAAAACGAGTAAGGCGATGAAATGGCGAGTCCTGAACATCTTTAAAATCACAATTACAACACTAATGAATTGCAGACCATATAGCTGAGCACTGTTTATGTGTTTCAGTGGACGGTGGTTGGTCGTCATGGAGCAACTGGTGTGGCGATTGCAGCGTGACCTGTGGAAAAGGTCAGTGCACCAGGACACGTGAGTGCAACAACCCGGCTCCCGCTAACGGAGGAGCGCCATGCCCTGGCCCGAGCAGCCGGACTGAGGTGTGCAGCGTCGACCCTCAACCTGGTGAGTTCTTTTTATCTACACTATTATGTGGGAACCTCAGAGGAAAACTATAGTATGTTTGATCTAACTGTTGATTCTGTTTTGAAAACCACACAGGATACTTGTTGGGGTCGAGAGGGAAGGGGGGGGGGGGGGGGAGGATGGGCTAGAATGAGGGGGGGGGGGGGTAGGTGTTACGATTGAGAGGCGCACGATAGTTTCAATCATTTTATTTTGCAAAACATGCAATGATTGCGTGTATTAACCTTTGATTTGATTCTGAGCTTTTGCTAGAAAAAGGTTTGTATCATGTTAATGATTTTCATCGATCGATATTATTGAAGTATCGTTGAGAATTTTCTGAAATTACTTGTTTGTTATCGATCGAATTTTCCAGATCTTGGGCAGTTCTTCTACATTGAGGAATGTTATGTGACGTAAGACAGTGTGTAGTTTCGGGGGACGATTTTTATTTTGATTGGGTGTTATTGCGTCATTCTGGAATGTTCTAAGCTTTACTGGCTTGCCGAGAGACTATATAGGTAATGCATTGCCTGCTTTCGAGAAGTGATTTTTGAAGTGATTTTCGGAAAGCGATCTTGTATGCAGCTGTTTGCTGAATACGGTTAGAAAACTGTATACGACGACTCCTGCCTTGTTGCTGAGTGAATAAGTTGCGTGGATAAACGACTTCGGGTTACACATATCAAGATTCAAGCATGGGGCTGAATCGACTATTGATAAATACGTGTAACAGATAGGTCTTTTCTCGTTTGTCAACTATTTAAACCCAAAAAAATACAGATTTTACACACACAGTGTTGTATGGGTACCAGGACTTTGCATTTAATTTCATTTTGTTTTGGACTTACATGCATAGCAATGTAAATCTCTGTACTAACCCCCACGCCCACCCTATTTCACCCCCACCCCACACGCCCACCCTATTTCACCCCCACCCCCCTTCCACTCCCCCGCCACCACCCTCAAAAAAGGACTTCCGATTTTTTGCAAATCTGTGCGAGATGAGTCCTAAATAGTCCAAAAACGACAGTTTAAAAATATCTTCTTCTTCTTCCATTTGCCGACCACGATCAATAATGATCACTATTGTCGCAATAGGGCGATATATTGTCACTGGGGGTAAGAAACGGTTTGATAAGGGGCAGGGCTGTTGGGTAAGAGAGGAGAGAGGGGGGAGGTGCATGGGATTGTGGAGGTGTGGGCTACAGCACCGCCAGCGCCCTTGTAATGAAGGCGCTGACTGACGGGGCCTGCACCACATCAGCGGGCAGGAGGTTCCAGTCGCGGACGGTCTGGGGGAAGAAGGCTGACTGGCGGTGGTCTGTACGGCAGGGGATGCGGGTGTACTGTAGGCTGTGGCCACGCCGGGATCTTGATGGCAGTGGTTTCAGGTGGGAGCATCTGACTTGGATGGTTTTGTGGTGGATTTTGAAGAAAGTGGATAGTCGGGCTATTGTTCGGTGTTTTTGAAGGGAGGGCCATTTCAGCTGCTCAAGCATTGCTGACACACTGGAGGTCGCCTTGTAGTCATTCATGACAAAGCGGGCTGCTCGTCGTTGGACTGCTTCCAGGTCATCTGTCAGGTTCTGCTGAGAAGGGTCCCATACGGTTGAGGCATATTCGAGGTGGGGGCGCATCAGGGCTTTGAACGCTAGTTCCTTTACTTGACGTTGGCGGGTTTTCAGGTTCCTCCGCACAAAGCCAAGCACGGAGTTTGCTTGGTTGGTGACCCTTTGGATGTGCTCATCCCACTTGCCATTGGCCTGTATGGTGACACCCAGGTACTTGGTGGAGGTAACGTTTTGGAGGGTGAGGCCGTGTAGGGTGTACTGGGTTGCTTGGTCAGCCATCCTTCTGGCGATGTTCCGTCCGTCCGTAGTAGGCCGTCCACCGTCTGTGCAAACCTTGCAGGTGGATTAATATATCAGAACCTATTTCAGCTATCACAGCCAAACGTGGTAAGATGGTACCCATGAGACCTCATAAATGATCAGCGAATTCATTACTTCACTTCAAGGTCAAGGCCACAAGATCAACAAACTTGTCAAAAATGTCAAATTTTCTACAAAATTTCACTTTTTTTTCTACGTTATTAATATTGAATTTATGATTATTTGAGGCATTATAGATATCAATATGACACACATAATATATAAATTTGGGCAACCTAACTCCAAGGTCAAGGTCACTGGAGTGGTCCAAAGTCGGTTAGTTTAGGTACTTTGAAGTGACCTTGACCCTAAACTATAAGAGATATAAAGTCCAAACTTGTTGCACTTAGAGATTATTGATGGATCTTTTATATATTTGTTCCGTTTTTGCTTTGATCTTGAAGGTCAATATTATTTTAGATCTCGCAAAAGCATAAAAAATAGGTCATTGTACAGTGGAATGATTTTTTTTTTACCATAGTTTGCAACAACATTGGGTTATTTGATCAGGCATGCATGGACGGTCACGTGAAGGTCAAGGTCGTATCAAGGTCAAGGTCACTGAAGGTCAAGGTCTTCCAAGGTCAAAATGTTTTGGTCCTAAAAACAACTTTCGCTGCACTTTAATATGACAGGTGTGTATTAGGAGCCAGAGGTCAAGGTCATCTGAAGGTAGAAAGAGAAAGGACGTAATTACTTTATATTTTAATACCACCGGGTCGCTTCGTTTTTTTTCTAGTAACTCATTTTAATGTTAAAATATTGCGAGTTCCATAGGAAGCATGTGAGTCATATGTGCTTTGCTCTTCTAGTTTTCTGGGCACTCATTATCATGTTAAATATTGCAAGTTTCATAAAGAGTATATGCATAATATACTAATAATATAATAATAAAGGTAAGACTGCTGCGCTCCCTTGTCATCTCCATCTTCTTTTACTCTTGCGAAACATGGACCCTCACAGCAGACCTACAACGAAGAATACAAAGCATGGAGATGAGGTGCTACAGAAGACTTCTGGGCATATCCTATACCCAGAACATCACCAACGACTAAGTCCGACAGACCATCACACAAGCTATTGGACAACACGATGATCTGCTCACAGTGGTGAAGAAACGGAAACTCCGATGGTATAGCCACGTCCCCAGATCATCAGGTCTTGCAAAGACCATTCTGCAAGACACAGTGCAAGGAAGTAGAAGGAGAGATAGACCGAAAAAGAGGTGGGAGGACCACATTCGAGAATGGACTGGCTTGACACTGAGCGAAGCCATCGGGGCTGCTGAGGACAGAGAAAGATGGAGTACGCTGATTAAACAATCATCTGTGGTGCCCAACGACCTCCGAGTTACGGGATTTGGATAGGATAGGATAGGATAGGATATGCATAATATGAGATTTGCCATTCTAGTATTTGAAACAAAGGCGCTGATCGCTTCAAGATCAAACTCAAGCCGCCCGATGCACCACCTTGCTGCTTTAAGCCTATTGTAGGTCTGAGGACGAACGTTTGGATTAGAATCACAATGACAGAAAATGTTTGCCAGTCGTGATTTGAATGGGAGGATTGACGCTGCGAGTCGTCAGTTGAGACACGCAAACGTTTCATTTTGGTAGTAAACATGCCCACAATTACACTGCGCATAAACTAAAGCACAAGAGTTGTTATCCTTGCTTCGCCGAAAGCCAAACTGTGTGATAAGCAACGACGGAGAATTTTGTGCATTTCATTTGCTAAGTTCAGAGAAAAGGACGATATCCCATAAACATTCTTGCGACTGTATCATCTCTATTACTTCACAGGTATTTTTAACACTCCACTTTCCTAGCGGGCCGGTCTTAGAATTATTAGCCATTTTAGCAAGATCACGTGCTCAAAGTAGCGGGTTTCATTGGTTACCATGCTGAATGACTGGCAGTCAGTTATTATGTTCTAAACGTGGAAAATCATTGCCAATCAGGCTGCGAACTGATTTGACTGAGAAATGACTCGGTGATAGTCTCACGAAATCAGTGATTCCAGTCATCATTTTCCCTATGATTGCGATCAAAACGTTCGTCGTGATATATAGGCTCTGACACTCAGACAACTGAGCACCATCTGGGTCACCTAGGATGAGGAAGAAGGGACACTGTGTTTGCTCGTTGTATTTATGTAGTTGGCATCCACTCGTCTAGAACATGAGCGTTAGGATCTTTAAAGTCTTTGCATTTTACAGCGGATGGAGTGTGGAGTGGCTGGAGTAGTTGGTCACAGTGCAGTGTGACGTGTGGTGATGGACAACAAACCCGAGACAGAAAGTGTGACCCAGGACCACAGTGTGGCGGCAAAGACTGCATTGGCGAGAACAGCCAGATTCAAAATTGCAATCCTGGAGATTGCCCTGGTAAGAACGATATTTTCGTAAACGACAACATTGTTCAAAGAATGCATGTTTGCAATAAAAACAGTTGCCCTTGTCAGAAAAATTGCTCTTAAAATTGTCATAAACGTCTTTATGCGTGTAATAATACTAATTAGCTTTATTCTCGGAAGATTCGACAAACTTGATATTAGTTTGTAAACAGTTTTTAATGTTCCAATTTCACAAGGCAAGGCAAGGCAAATTTTATTCCAGAAAAACCCATTAAGGGCACATGGACATGGTTAAAATAATATACACAAAAATGCAAAATAATTAATTAACATTTTAGATTTAAAAATAAAATAAAAATTTTAAACTATTTATTTATACAGCGGGATAGCGTGGAGTGGGGGGAGGTGGCAGGGGGAGGTATGGAGTGGGGGGAAAGAAAAAAAAGAACTTGATTGGGGACAACAACTATGAATCATAACTAACAATACAATTCAACCTAAACACATCAATGACAAACTATTGAAATAATTTTTATTACACATAACCTGTCAACATCAGAACTATATTAATTTTTGACATGGGATAAAAACGTTACATTTGTTTAATTATTAATTTCATTAGACTTACAAGCTTTAATAATTCTGACTTTTTGTTAGATGACAATAATTCTTGAAATTTGATGGCATTGGGATATCTATAATAATATGATTTTAATAAATCTTTTCTCGAGTTACAAAAATGTGAACACAAAAATAAATAATGAAACTCATCACCAAGATCGCCACTATTACATTTTTGACATACACGTTCGTGTCTAGGAATGTTAAAATATCGGCCTCTCTGCACTGGCATTCTGTGGTTAAGTGTCCTAAACTTTAGAACAGATATTGCAAGATTTGTTGGTAGAACATGCAAATATTTTTCAAATTCAAAATGTAGCTTAAACATTCGATAATTATAGTAAAATTCATTATTGTTTATTTCCTCGAACCAGCCTTGAATAAACTGATCATGTAGGCGTTGTTTAATTGTACACTTAAAAACTGAAGCAGAAGGCATAACATTGGTTAGCCCCTGATTTAACCAAAAATTACCAAGTCCTAGATTATTTAACTCTTTCCGCACTGAATCGAGGAATGAAGATTTATAACCTTTATGCAAATCAATGTGAAACAAAAACGTGTACACGTATACACGCATTCATCGAACGGCTTTTCTTATACAACTACACAAGTTGAGACAGAGAGATAATCTTGAAACATGGACGACTCAAAATACACAACACAGTTAGAACCCAACACCATACGTTTGCTAATTTTATGGTTCTCTTCTTTCTCATGCAAAGTAGTAGAATAATAATTAAAACGGAATAAAAAAAAACTATATTCAAGAAAACTAAGTCCTAGAGTCATAAAATAATAAATAGCTGAACTATAAAATGAATGTATCTTTCTCTCTCAAGCAATCCTGTTCCCGGTCTGACAATTACATTTATCAATTTATGAAAATATTTTATGCATTTACAAAATTAGTTTCAATATTATATTTCCAGCAAGTAAATCATAAAATATAAATATTGAAATAACCGTGTCTGTTATGAACAGAATCCAGAATCACCACAGTGAAATACAAAAGTATCCTACCACAATTTTTCCGAAGTGACACAAAATATGCATTCACACTTTTTTCACAATCTTTCTTTCATTCCACTAATACTATATCCTAGCCCTATTTCATCCATCCAATCACAGACACTCTCAGATGCATACGAGAACAGCCTTCTGTAACTGTAGATTATCGTCACCGACACCGAAGCGTATAGGCGACTACTGGTCACATTATTCTGACACCAGCGAACCAGTTGATGGTAAGGGAAAAATAATATGGTCACACGTTGAACAATCCGGGATTCGAACCAGGTACCTTTCGTGTTCTCTAAACAGTATTTATATAGCCGAGTTTCATCATCAAAATATTAATGAACTAGGAAATATAGTACCAACGCACAGCGAATACATACGCCACGTGCCAATGTCAACATCCGTCGTACGCGTTATGGTCCTATAAACATTGATGTATACACACATGTAAATATTTATCAACTCACTTACTTCATGACAAAAAGTTAAAAATTTAATCCAAAACTTGTTAGAAAAATGCAAAAACATTTTGGTAGAGCTTGTTTCTTCGAGAATCTTCTTGCGCCAGTGGCATGGCGGTCCTGTTCAGTATTGCAAAACCCCATCCAAAGCAGACACTTTACTAAAGTATTATACTCAGCATCGGTTTATCATTATGTGGTAGATGCTTTCACCGCTCCTATAAAATTGAACATTAATTGAACAAGGAAAAACGAGTGAGGCGGTGAAAAATGGTGGGTCCTGAACCTCTTCTGAATCACTATTTTAACATCAATGAATGGCAGACCACAGAGTTGAGCACTGTGTGTGTGTTTTAGTGGACGGTGGTTGGTCGACATGGAGCGACTGTGGCGATTGCAGCGTGACGTGTGGAATAGGTCAGTGTACCAGGACACGTGAGTGCAACAACCCGCCTCCCGCTAACGGAGGAGCGCCATGCCCTGGCCCGAGCAGCCGGACTGAGGTGTGCAGCGTCGACCCTCAACCTGGTGAGTTCTTTTTATCTATGTACAGTATTATGTGAAAACCTCTAAGGAAAACTATAGTATGTTTGATCTACCTGTTGATTGAGTCTTTGTTGAACACCACAGGATATTTGTTGTGGAGGATTGGAAGAGGGAGATCACCTTTCTCTTCTGTCACTTCTTTAAACCAAAAATGAAAGATTTCACCCAGATACTATTGGATGGGCATAGGGACTCCAGTAAAGAAACATGTATGAACAAAGCTAAACTGGTCATAAAATCAGAGGAGGGTCACCTGGGAGAAAATAAATCCATAGATTCAAAGTATGGCTTACTCACTTGGCCATATACGACAGGTAGGTCTACTTCTCAAATGCTGCGCCAGGTTTGTGCAACGCCCTCCTTAAACGAATAAGGCAGTGGCCCTCATAGGGCGGCAGTTTGTCGCCCTACCTTACGACTCAGTTGTTTAATTATACACAATAGAGTGAGCGGGATAAAAAGATCAGGACTACAGGGACTTTACACACGTTGGGTGTCTGTAGCTTTATAGACAAGCAATGCACAAGCACACAAGTTTACATGTACGTACATGTATGACAATGACAAAATAGAGTGCCTCTCAAAGCGCAGTGATTCCAGTAAAGGCGGGGAGATCCTAAAGCGCCTCCGTATCACCTAGTGTGCATGGGGCATTGAACTCTCTGTCTGTCTGTCTGCCTCTCTCTCTCTCTCTCTCTCTATCTCTCTCTCTCTCTCTCTCCTCTCTCTCTCGCTCTCTCTCTCTCTCTCTCTCTCTCTCTCTCTCTCTCTCTCTCTCTCTTCCTGCCTAAATTCTCTCTAGCCCTCTTTCTCTCACTTATTACTTGTTCAATTTCGGGTAAAGAGGGTGGTGGGTGATCATGACTTTACTCATCTAACAAATTCTTTAGAACATGTAAGAGTTGATCCCAGCAACGACAAACCAACACAAATATTATGAATAGCACAAACAATCACTGTTAAATTAGGCTGATGTTCCAATATACAGACCAAAGAAGGAATTTTGTATATCGAAAACAACCAGCTTGCATCTAAGCTGTTTGTTTAAGTTACGCAGTTATTGTCAATAAATACGTTCGGATGCAACAGCAATCATTTCAGTTAATTATCTCTCAGAAACAATGAATTGTACATGAATATGTGCATAAGTACTAACATGAGTGCTTTTTGAACGAGTGGACCCTCAAAACTCAAATACAAAAGCACAAAGAAGGAAAAAAAATGGTCGAATATATGTCCAGAATCTGGAGTGGAGGAAATACCTACCCAAAAAGGAACAGTTAAAATGTTATAGTGTCTATATCACCTATCCCATTCTTCGTAGGTATGAGGACGTGGCATTTTTTTGAAAGATCATTAAAACTGCATTTAGAATCACATATTACATTGGTGTCTTGCTCTCGTGCGCACGAACCGAAAAACTAAGCTTCAGTTTAAATTTGAACTTCGACTATGGACCATGGACAATGACAGTCCCGCAGCAAGAAGGAAATTTAAAGTACCGTTAAGCTTTTGAACTTCCAAGATGAAGTATATATTAACTGGTACGATATATTTATTGTTGTGACCGGGGATGGGGAGAAGGGACCTAGTGCATGATGGGAAGTATATGTGTAGCCGGCTGTCCCCGTTTAGGATATGAACGTCAGGATCTTTAAAGTCAATGCGATGGAATGCGTGCGTGCACAGAGACCGTCAACAGGATTTGAACCACAGCCCGTACAGGCTGCAATGCTATGGCCTGACATTTGAGTACACTGTGTACCCCGCAGAGCCAACAAAATCAATGTATCGTCTCCCCTCACCTGCCCCTGTTTTCCCTCCTTCAAACATCGTTGTCTTATTGTGGTTCCTTTGCAATGGTGTGTGTTAACGATTTGATTTCTAGTGTTTTAAATGTTCCAAATATTTATGTTTTTCTACATAGTAAAAACTCTCTTTATCACAAATTGTTCTCTTATTGTCTATTTACAACATTTGTTGTGGGGATTGCATGTTCAGACATTCAAATACAGACACATGCGCACAACGTTTAACGCTGGAAAGCATAGACAGGATTTTATGTAATCGTTCTAATGTAGCACTTTTCCAGCTCAAGAGCTGCTCAAGGCGCTGATCTATTCCTGATCAAACTCAAGCCGCCTGAAGCGCCTACTTGCTGTCTTAGGCTCATGGGCTGACACCCAGACAACTGAGCACAATCTGGACCACGATAATGAGGGAGAACAGACATCGTGCTTGCTGTCTTAGGCTGATGGTCTGACACTCAGACAACTGAGCACAATCTGGACCACCGAGGATGAGGGAGAAGAAACATCGTGCTTGCTGTCTTAGGCTGATGGTCTGACACTCAGACAACTGAGCACAATATGGACCACTGAGGATGAGGGAGAAGAGACATCGTGCTTGCTGTCTTAGGCTGATGGTCTGACACTCAGACAACTGAGCACAATCTGGACCACCCAGGATGAGGGAGAAGAGACATCGTGCTTGTTGGTTGTATTTATGTAGTTGCCAATTTTCTCGTCTGAGACATGAGCGTCAGGATCTTTAAAGTCCGTGCGACGGAATGCGTCCGTATATAGACTATACCTCGGTTTATACTCTCATCTGAAGGAGATGCAATCAGCGTATGACTGTTTTGCGATATCTTTCGCTTATCATGTAAGTACTGTAATTGTTGAAGCAGGGCCCATATTATCAGCTTGTGTTTTACAGCGGACGGAGTGTGGAGTGGCTGGAGTAGTTGGTCACAGTGCAGTGTGACTTGTGGTGATGGACAACAAACTAGAAACAGAGAGTGTGACCCAGGTCCACTGTGTGGCGGCGCAGACTGCAGTGGCGAGGACAGCCAGATTCAAAATTGCAATCCTGGGAATTGCCCTGGTAAGAACGATCTTTTTGTCAACGACAACATACTTCGACGAATACATGTTTGCAATAACAACAGTTGCCTTAGTCAGAAAATGTTGCTCTGGAAAGAGAAATTGTCAGAAAAATGCTGGGACATTTTGGTAGAGCTTGTTTCTTCACGCATTTCCTTGCGCCAGTGGCATGGCGGTCCTGCTGTAGCATTGCGAAACCGCACCCAAAGCAATTACTTTTATTCAAGTATTAGGTCCAGCATCGATTATCATTATGTTGGAGATGCTTTCACCATTCCAACAACATTGAACATTGAACAAGGAAAACCTTGTGAATGCGTAGAAATGGCGAGTCTGAACCGCTTTTAAAGCACAATTACAACACCAATGATTTGCAGACCACATAGGTGAGCATAGTGTGTGTGTTTCAGTGGACGGTGGCTGGTCTGAATGGAGCGACTGTGGCGATTGCAGCGTGACATGCGGAATAGGTCAGTGCACCAGGACACGTGAGTGCAGCAACCCGGCTCCCGCTAACGGAGGAGCGCAATGTGCCGGCGAGAACATCGATACTCAGTTGTGCAGCATCGACCCTCAACCTGGTGAGTTCTTTTTATCCAAACTATAATGTGAAAACCTGAGGAACACTATAGTATGTTTTGAACTATCAGTTGATCGAGCCTTCATTGAAAACCACAGCATAAATGTTGGGGAGGGTGGGGATGAAAGTGGGAGTTCACCTTTCTATTTTGTCACTTCTTTAAACCATGTCAGATTTCACATAGATAATGTATGGATATCAGAACTTCAGTAAAGAAACGTGTATGAACAAAAGCTAAATTGGCCATAACCTTAGAGGCAGATTTCCTTGGAAGGGGAGGGGTCTGTGGAGGTAGGTCTACTTCTCAAATTTTGCGGCAGGTATGTACAACTCCCTCCTTAAACTTATAGGGCAGTGACCCTGGTCACAACAGGGAGGACATAAAAGGTTGACACAGAACTGTTGAAATTTTTCTTTTGTGTTGATTATTGATTTCATTCTTATTTCAATTCACATACAAACAAAATAGCATGTACCCTTATGAAAACATAACTCATTCAATCATTTTCAACCTTATTTCATGCACACATTGTTCTGTAATCATAAATGTTTATTTAACTTCAACACATAAACTGAACATCATACGACGATAATACTTTCACATAGTCACAAAGTTATTCTGTTTATTCGTCTTAATTTCATTCATTCTGGATCACATTTTTTTGTTCCATTTCACATTAAATAGGCTTACCTGCTTTCCTTCAAAGTAACTAAACTTCAGAGCTGTACGTGAACTCACAGTTAGTCGATCTTTCACAGACACGGATAAGACTCCATTTTACCGTTGAAGTTCCCCTAAGGTACGAAATCTCCTTCAAGATACGAAGTTCAACTCCCGTTGATGAGAGCTTCTCCCATTCGACGTACTCCTCCCGCTCAAAGTGATTGTAGTAATCCCTTGATAATTGTAATTATCCTATGATATTTGTAATTATCTCATGATATTTGTAATGATCAGTTTTGAGCGTTATGAAGACATGGAAATACTGATAATTATTAAGTAACACTGTAGATTACCGGTATCTGTGTAAATTACGCAGAACACATGTTAGTTTCAATTATCTCGTAATAAAGGTAACTCTCGGCCTTGGCGCTAGTAGGTCGTTATAATCATGTGGCGGCATGTTGTCGCCGTCTGACGACTCAGTTGTTTAATTATACACAATAGAGTAAGCGGGTTTAAAATCATCAGGGGCTTTACACACGTTGGCTGCCCGGAGCTATATTGCCAGGCAGTAGACAGCATGCGAGACTACTGAAAATGACAAAATAGAGTGCCTCTCAAGGCGCCCTGTTTCCGGTAAGGACCGGGACATCCAAAGCTCCTCGCCGATAGTGTGCATGGGTCATTGAACCACAAAATCTCTCTCTCGCTCTCTCTCTCTCTCACTCTATTATTATTATTATTATTATTATTATTATTATTATTATTATTATTATTATTATTATTATTATTATTATTATTATTATTATTATTCAGGCCGTCAACGGGGTTTGAACCATGCCCTGTGGGCTGCAATGCTATGGCCTGACTTTTGAGTGCACTGCGTGTACCTCTGAGCCAACAAGATCAATGTATCATCCCCCCTCACCTCACCCATCTCCCCCTCCTTCAAACATCGTTCTCTTTCTGTTCATTTGGAATGTTTTGTGTTAAAGACTTCATTTCCAGAGTTTTTACATTTTCCAGATAAGAATGTTTTCGATACATAAACCATAATTATCCAGAACCCATGATGAATAGCAGTTTATAATTGTTTCTTACTACTTATCATTGAAAACAGTTTTTAAATAATACTTGTGAAAATGGCATTTTGCCTGACTATGTTGTTGTTATTTTTTAGTTTTGTTTTAGAAATCAGTTTACGCTTATATAAATAGTGAAAACACTCTTTCTCACAAATTGTTCTCTTATTGTCTATTTGTAAGATTTTATTGTGGGGATTGTATGTTCAGACATTCCAATGCAGACACCGGCGCACAACGTTTAATTCGCAGGAAAGCATAGACAGTGGCTCGGGCTTGTGCCTGTATTGGAGTCTCTAGGCATTTTGGCAACCGAGTGTATGACAGTGAGATTACATTACATGATTATTGCTTTATGTCCAGCGGACTCTTCCGAGCCAAATCAGGACCGGGACAGTGAGATAAACAAATGAAGACCTAAGTCTTAGTATCCGGATTTTATGTAATCGTTCTAATGTAGCACTTTTCCAGCTCAAGAGCTGCTCAAGGCGCTGATCTATTCCTGATCAAAGTCAAGCCGTCTGAAGCGCCTACTTGCTGCCTTAGGCTCATGGTCTGACACTCAGACAACTGAGCACAATCTGGACCACCGAGAATGAGGGAGAACAGACACCGTGCTTGCTGTCTTAGGCTCATGGTCTGACACTCAGACAACTGAGCACAATCTGGACCACCGAGAATGAGGGAGAACAGACACCGTGCTTGCTGTCTTAGGCTCATGGTCTGACACTCAGACAACTGAGCACAATCTGGACCACCGAGGATGAGGGAGAAGAGACATCGTGCTTGCTGTCTTAGGCTGATGGTCTAACACTCAGACAACTGAGCACAATCTGGACCACTGAGGATGAGGGAGAAGAGACATCGTGCTTGCTGTCTTAGGCTGATGGTCTAACACTCAGACAACTGAGCACAATGTGGACCACCCAGGATGAGGGAGAAGAGACATCGTGCTTGCTGTCTTAGGCTGATGGTCTGACACTCAGACAACTGAGCACAATGTGGACCACCCAGGATGAGGGAGAAGAGACATCATGCTTGCTGTCTTAGGCTGATGGTCTGACACTCAGACAACTGAGCACAATGTGGACCACCCAGAATGAGGGAGAACAGACATCGTGCTTGCTGTCTTAGGCTGATGGTCTAACACTCAGACAACTGAGCACAATCTGGACCACCCAGGATGAGGGAGAAGGTACACCGTACTTGCTGTCTTAGGCTGATGGTCTAACACTCAGACAACTGAGCACAATCTGGACCACCCAGGATGAGGGAGAAGAGACATCGTGCTTGCTGTCTTAGGCTGATGGTCTGACACTCAGACAACTGAGCACAATCTGGACCACCTAGGATGAGGGAGAAGGTACACCGTACTTGCTGTCTTAGGCTGATGGTCTAACACTCAGACAACTGAGCACAATCTGGACCACCCAGGATGAGGGAGAAGAGACATCGTGCTTGCTGTCTTAGGCTGATGGTCTGACACTCAGACAACTGAGCACAATCTGGACCACCTAGGATGAGGGAGAAGAGACATCGTACTTGCTGTCTTAGGCTGATGGTCTATCGTTCTAATGTAGCACTTTTCCAGCTCAAGAGCTGCTCAAGGCGCTGATCTATTCCTGATCAAAGTCAAGCCGTCTGAAGCGCCTACTTGCTGCCTTAGGCTCATGGTCTGACACTCAGACAACTGAGCACAATCTGGACCACCGAGAATGAGGGAGAACAGACACCGTGCTTGCTGTCTTAGGCTCATGGTCTGACACTCAGACAACTGAGCACAATCTGGACCACCGAGAATGAGGGAGAACAGACACCGTGCTTGCTGTCTTAGGCTCATGGTCTGACACTCAGACAACTGAGCACAATCTGGACCACCCAGGATGAGGGAGAAGGTACACCGTACTTGCTGTCTTAGGCTGATGGTCTAACACTCAGACAACTGAGCACAATCTGGACCACCCAGGATGAGGGAGAAGAGACATCGTGCTTGCTGTCTTAGGCTGATGGTCTGACACTCAGACAACTGAGCACAATCTGGACCACCTAGGATGAGGGAGAAGAGACATCGTACTTGCTGTCTTAGGCTGATGGTCTGACACTCAGACAACTGAGCACAATCTGGGCCACCGAGGATGAGGGAGAAGAGACATCGTGCTTGCTGTCTTAGGCTCATGGTCTGACACTCGGACAACTGAGCACAATATGGACCACCGAGGATGAGGGAGAAGAGACATCTGCTTGCTGGCTGTATTTATATAGCTGGCACTCTCTCGTCTGGGACATGAGCCTCAGGATCTTTAAAGTCCGTGCGATGGAATGCGTCTGTGCACAGACTACACCTCGGTTTATACTCTCCTCTGAAGGAGATGCAATCAGTGTATGACTGTTTTTGCGATGTCATTCGCTTATCATTATAAGTACTGTAATTGTTGGTGCAGACCACATATCAGCTTGCATTTTGCAGCGGATGGAGTGTGGACTGGCTGGAGTATTTGGTCACAGTGCAGTGTGACTTGTGGTGATGGACAACAAACCCGAGACAGAGAGTGTGACCCAGGTCCACAGTGTGGCGGGCGCAGACTGCATTGGCGAGAGCAACCAGATTCAAAATTGCAATCCTAGGATTGCCCTGGTAAGAACGATATTTTTGTCAATGACAACACACTTCGAAGAATGCATGCTCGCAATAACAACGGTTGCCTTAGCAAGAGAAAGTTGCCCTGGAAAGAAAAATTGTCAGAAAAATGCCTATGACATTTTGGTAGAGCTTGTTTCTTCAGGTATCTTCTTGGGCCAGTGGCATGGCGGTTCTGCTGTAGTATTGCGAAACCACATCCAAAGCAATTATTTTTACTAATGTATAAGGCCCAGCATTGTCATTATATGTTGTAGATGTTTTCACCATTCCTACAAAATTGAACATTAATTGAACAAAGAAAAACGAGTGAGACGGTAAAAGGCGAGTCCTGAACATCTTTTAAAGCACAATTACAACACCAATGAAATGCAGACCACAGAGTTGAGCACTGTGTGTGTGTGTTTCAGTGGACGGTGGTTGGTCGACATGGAGCGACTGTGGCGATTGCAGCGTGACCTGTGGAAGAGGTCAGTGCACCAGGACACGTGAGTGCAACAACCCGCCTCCCGCTAACGGAGGAGCTCAATGTGTGGGCGAGAGCAGCGAGACTGAGGTGTGCAGCGTCGACCCCATGCCTGGTGAGCTCTTTTTACCCACACTATAATGTGGGCATCTGAGGAAAACTATAGTATGTTTTGATCTATCTGTTTATTGAGCCTTCATTGAATACCACAGGATACATGTTGTGGGGGAGGTGAGTTGGAAGTGGGAGCTCACTTCTTTACATCAAAAAAGACAGATTTCAAACAGATAATATATGGGTATCAGGACTTCAGTAAACAAACATGTGTTAGCATTAATGCTGAACTGGTCATATATTTAGAGGCTGATTGCCTCGAAGGAGGTGGGGGGAGAGGAGGGGAAGTGAGGAGGGAATCCATGAGTTGAAAGTATGGCTTGATCATTTGGGTTCATTCAACACTTTCAAATGCTGCGCAGGTACTTGCAACTCCCTCCTTAAACGTATAAGGCAATGACCCTCATGGGGCGGCAATTTGTCATCACCTGATGACTCAATTGTTTCATTATACACAATATATAGAGTAAGCGGGTTTAAAATGATCAGGACAACAGAGTCCTTACACAAGTTGGGTGCCTGTAGCTTTGTAGCCAAGCAGTAGACAGCATGAGAGACTACTGAAAAGGACAGAATAGAGAGCCTCTCAAGGCGCCCTGATTCCAGTAAGGACTGGAACATCCAAAAGCGCCTCGGTATCCCCTGTAGTGGGAATGGGGCCCTGAACCCTGAAATCACTCTGCAACGAAAAGGGCTAGTAGAGAATTGCCTTGCTTGTATGCGTGAGTCTGCGTGTTTTCCAGTCCTCACAACTTCTCTAACTCGTAACAATGAACTGATTGTCACACCTTCTGTTAAACACAATAGCACAAATACAATATTTTTCAAGAATATAAATGGAATAAATAGGCCTACAATTGCTTGTAATTACGTCATGTGGCAGAATAAATCCGTTGAAATAATCTATATATATAAATTGCTTAGCCGGAAGTCCTTCTTCGCCTCTACTATAAAGTTTGTCCCCTATGGACGCTGATCTGGGCAAGTGCCGGGCACTGCTGATCGGCCTGCTGTGTGCTCAAAACCAACGAAATCGTTATAGCCGACATTTCCTTACCGAACGTTTAACCGTTTCTGAGATAAATAAATAAACAAAATGTCCACAAACTGTAATAGCCTCATTCCGCGCACTTCCATGAAAAATAAAATTGAGGTTTCAGCATGTTTTCCCAAATAGACCAAAAAATTGAAGGTCTTTCTAAGAAGCGTTGGTAGCGTAGTTAGTAAAACCATTCGCCTACCGTGCAGGGCGACGCAAGTTCGAATCTCATCCGGTTCCCCCCCCCCCCCCATTTTTTTTTTAGTACACTAAAATATCGATATTTTTCTTTTTAATTTAGGCTTTTTACCTTTAATTTATTATTATTATTATTATTATTATTATTATTATTATTATTATTATTATTATTATTATTATTATTATTATTTATAAACTAATAATAATAATAATAATAATAATAATAATAATAATAATAATAATAATAATAATAATAATAATAATAATAATAATAATAATAATAATAATTATTATTATTA
>CM072527.1:49518337-49560837 GCA_036898135.1 Oncomelania hupensis
ATCTGGACCACCCAGGATGAGGGAGAAGAGACATCGTGCTTGCTTTCTTAGGCTGATGGTCTGACACTCAGACAACTGAGCACATGGACCACCCAGGATGAGGGAGAAGAGACATCGTGCTTGCTGTCTTAGGCTGATGGTCTGACACTCAGACAACTGAGCACAATGTGGACCACCTAGGATGAGGGAGAACAGACATCGTGCTTGCTGTCTTAGGCTGATGGTCTGACACTCAGACAACTGAGCACAATGTGGACCACCCAGGATGAGGGAGAAGTGACATCGTGCTTGCTGGTTGTATTTATGTAGTTGGCACTCGCTTGTCTGGGACATGAGCGTCAGGATCTTTAATGTCCGTGCGACGGAATGCGTTCGTGCACAGACTACACCTCGGTTTATACTCTCATCTGAAGGAGATGCAATCAGTGTATGACTGTTTTGCCATGTCTTTCGATTATTATGTAAATACTGTAATTGTTGGTGCAGGGCCCATATTATCAGCTTGTGTTTTACAGCGGACGGAGTGTGGAGTGGCTGGAGTAGTTGGTCACAGTGCAGTGTGACTTGTGGTGATGGACAACAAACTAGAAACAGAGAGTGTGACCCAGGTCCACAGTGTGGCGGCGCAGACTGCAGTGGCGAGGACAGCCAGGTTCAAAATTGCAATCCTGGGGAATGCCCTGGTAAGAACGATCTTTACTTCAACGACAACATGTTTCAAAGGATGCATGTTCGCAATAACAACAATTGCCTTACTCAGAAAATGTTGCTCTGGAAAGAAACATTGTCAAGAAAATGCCTAGGACATTTTGGTAGAGCTTGTTTCTTCAGGTATCTTTTCGCGCCGGTGCATGGCGGTTCAGCTGCAGTATTGCGAAAGCACACCCAAAGCAATTACGTTTACTAAAATACTTTGTACAGCAACGTTTATCATTATGTTGCAGATGCTTTCACCATTCCTAGAAAATGGAACATTAATTGAAGAAGGAGAAACGAGTGAGGCGGTAAAATAACGAGCCCTGAACCTTTTTTAAAGCACATCTACGACACCAATGATTTGCAGATCACATAGTTGAGCACTGTGTGTGTGTGTTTCAGTGGACGGTGGCTGGTCTGAATGGAGCGACTGTGGCGATTGCAGCGTGACGTGTGGAACAGGTCAGTGCACCAGGACACGCGAGTGCAACAACCCGGCTCCGGCTAACGGAGGAGCTCAATGTGTGGGCGAGAGCAGCGAGACTGAGGTGTGCAGCGTCGACCCCATGCCTGGTGAGTTCTGTTTATCCACTCTATAATGTGGGAATCTGAGGAAAACTATAGTATGTTTTGATCTATTTGTTGATTCAGCCTTCATTGAAAATCACAAGATATGTGTAGGGGAGAAGTGGCGATGGAAGTGTGTGGAACACCTTTCTCTTTTGTCACCTTTTTGAACCAAAAAAGATAAGAGTTCAAATAATGTATGGGCATCAGGACTCTAGTAAAGAAACATGTATGACCAAAAAGGTAAACTGGTAATAAACTTAGAGGCTGATTGCATGGTGGCAGGGTAAGAGGGGAAGGAGGGGTGAAAGGTTTGATTTGATTTGATTTGATTTGATTTGAAAGTATGGCTTGATCACTTCTCCATATACGACCGATAGGTCTCCTTCTCCAATGCTGCGCCATGTATGTGCATGTCTCTCCTTAAACATATAAGGCAGTGACCCTCATGGGGCGGCACTTTTGTACAGAACCCATGATGAATAGCAGGTTATAATTGTTTCTTCTATTGATTACTGAAACAGTTTCAAATTATATTGTGAAAATGGCATATTATGTTGCGTTTTTTTGGAGGGTTATGTTTGTTTTTTTTAAATAAGTTTATTGGTTTTTTAAATAGTAAAAACACTAGTTATCACAAATTGTTCTCTCATTGTCTATTTACAACATCTGTTGTGGGGATTGTGTGTTCAGACATTCTAATGCCGAAACAGGCGCACAACGTTTAATTCGCTGGAAAGCATAGACAGTGGCTCGGGCTTGCGCCTGTATTGTTGTGTATTATTACAGTGATACAAAAATATGAAGACAAAAGTCTTGGTGTCCGGAGTTTATGTACTCGTTTTAATGTAGCACTTTTCCAGCTCAAGAACTGCTCAAGGCGCTGATCTATTCCTGATCAAAATCAAGCCGCCATAAGCGCCTAATTGCTGTCTTAGGCTGATGGTCTGACACTCAGACAACTGAGCACAATCTGGACCACTGAAAATGAGGGAGAACAGACATCGTGCTTGCTGGTTGTAATTATGTAGTTGGCACTTGCTCGTCTGGGACATGAGCGTCAGGATCTTTAAAATCCGTGCACAGACTACACTTCGGGTTATACTCTCTTCTGAAGGAGATGCAATCAGTGTATGACTGTTTTGCGATATCTCTCGCTTATTATGTATGTGTTGTAATTGTTAGTGCAGGGCCCATGTTATCAGCTTGCGTTTTACAGCGGACGGAGTGTGGAGTGGCTGGAGTAGTTGGTCACAGTGCAGTGTGACTTGTGGTGCTGGACAACAAACCCGAAACAGAGAGTGTGACCCAGGTCCACAGTGTGGCGGCGCAGACTGCAGTGGCGAGGACAACCAGGTTCAAAATTGCAATCCTGGGGAATGCCCTGGTAAGAACGATCTTTTCGTCAATGACAACATACTTTCGAAGAATGCATGTTCGCAATACAACAGTTGCCTTAGCCAAAAAAGGTTGCTCCTGGAAAAACAAATGTCAAAAAAAAAATGCTGGGACATTTTGGTAGAGCTTGTTTCTTCACGCATTTTCTTGCGCCAGTGGCATGGCGGTCCTGCCGTAGTATTGCGAAACCATACCTAAAGCAATTACTTTTATTAACGTATTAGGTCCAGCATCGATTATCATTATGTTGTAGATGCTTTCACCATTCCTTGAGAATTGAACACTAATTGAACATGGAAAAACGAGTGAGGCGGAAAAATGGATTCAAAATTGCAATCTTGGGGATTGCCCTGTTAAAAACGAGTGAGGCGAAGAAATGGCGAGTCTGAACCTCTTTTAAAGCACAACTACAACACCAATGAAATGCAGACCACATAGATTAGCACAGTGTGTGTGTTTCAGTGGACGGTGGCTGGTCGTCATGGAGCGACTGTGGCGATTGCAGCGTGACGTGTGGAACAGGTCAGTGCACCAGGACACGCGAATGCAACAACCCGGCTCCCGCTAACGGAGGAGCTCAATGTGTGGGCGAGAGCAGCGAGACTGAGGTGTGCAGCGTCGACCCCATGCCTGGTGAGTTCTTTTAATCCACACTGTTATATGGAAATCGGAGGAAAACTATAGTATGTTAGGAACTATCTTGAGCCTGCATTGAAAACCACAGGATACATGTTGATGAGGGATGGGGTGGAAATGTTAGGTCACCTTTCTCTGTTGTCACTTCTTTAAACTTTACAAGACAGATTTCAACCAGATAATGTAGAAGTATCAGGACATGTATAAACAAGAGCTAAATTGGTTATAAAATTAGAGGCCGATTCCCTGAGGGAAGTAGGAGGGGGAGTGAGGGTGGGGGGTGGGTGAATCCAAGATTTGAAAGTAGGGCTTGATCATTTGCCCATATACGACAGGTAGGTCTACTGCTCAATTGCTACGCCAGGTATGTGCAACGCCCTCCTTAGAAGTCTAAGGCAATTTTGTCACCACTTGATGACTCACGTAAACACAATAAATAGAGTAAGCCAATTTAAAATGCGCAGGGCCACAGGAGACTTACATACGTTGGTTGCCTGTAGCTCTGTAGCCAAGCAGTAGACAGCACACAGACTTACGTATGACCGACTATTGAAAAGGACAAAATAGAGTGCGCCATGAATCCAGGAATGAACGGGTACATCTTCAAGCGCCTGGCCTATTGCGCGCATGGGACATTGAACCCCCAAATCTCTCTCTCTCTCTCTCTATCTCTCTCTCTCTCTCTCTCTCTCTCACGCTTTTTCTTTCTCTCTCTCCCTATACCTCTTTCTGCCTCTCTGCGTCTCAGTTCTCTCTCTTTCTAACTCTCTCATTCATTTTTATATTATCGTTGAAAAATATCATATCATTACTCGTCTAACCAGTTCTTTGGAACTTTGTAAGAGTCGACCCCAATACCAACAAACCAACATAAAAGTTATAAATAGTACAAACAATCGCTTTCAAAACTCCAACACAAAGCACTCAGAAGGAAAACTAAAGTCCCAGAATATAGAGTGGTCAAGAAAATGTCTACTCAGTAAGAAAAATAACGTTATAGATATCCCGTGCCTCGTAGGTAAGAGCATATTGTAAATTTGGAAAGAGCAATAACAATGCATTTAGAATCACATATTACATTGGTGTCTTGCTCTCGTGCGCGCGAACCGAAAAAACTAAGCCTAATTTGAACTTTGCCCATTGATTATGACAGTCCCGCATCCGAAGGAATGTTAAAGTACCGTTTAGCTTTTGAACTTCCCAGATGAAATACCCTAACTGGTACGATATACTTATTGTTGCGACCGGGGATAGGGCGAAGGGACCTAGTGCGTGATTGGTGTATATGTGTAACCTATCTTTAAAGTCCATGCGATGGGATGCGTGCGTGTACTGACTAGAAATCCGTTTATATTCTCATCCGAAGGAGTAATGGGGCAGTGTCTAAGAATAAATGTTTAAAATGTATGTTTATTACTATTTTATTTATTTATTTATTTATATATTTATTTCTTTATTTATTTTTATTGTTGTTGTTATTATTATTATTTGTATTATTATTAGTGTAATTATTATTATTATTATTATTATTATTATTGTTGTTGTTGTTATTATTATTGTATTATTATTGTTATTATTATTATTATTAATATTATTATTATTATTATTGTTGTTGTTATTGTTATTATTATTATTGTTATTATTATTATTATTATTATTATTAGTAGTAGTAGTAGTAGTAGTAGTAGTAGTAGTAGTAGTAGTAGTAGTAGTAGTAGTAGTAGTAGTAGTAGTATTTTACTCCAGGCACTCAACAGGGTTTGAACCACAGCCTGTACAGGCTGCAATGCTGTGGCCTGACTTTTGAGTGCACTGCGTGTACCTCTGAGCCAACAAGATCAGTGTATCGCTCTCCTTCCCCCTTCCCCCATCCTTTCCTTCAAAAACCGTTCTCTTATTGTTGTTGCAATGTTTTGTGTTAACGACTTGATTCCCAGTGTTTTAAATGTTCTAAATATAATGTGTTTTCGTTATATAAACCATATTTATCCAGAACCCATAATGAATAGCAGTTTAGAATTGTTTCTTATAACGTTTTACTGAAACAGTTTCAAATTGTAATAGTGAAAATTGCATTTTTTCTGATTATGTTGTGTGTTTTTGAGTGTGCTTGTTTTTAAAACTCAGTTTATTGGCAGTTTAAATAGTAAAAACTTTCTTTATCACAAATTGTTCTCTTATTATCTATTTACAACATTTGTTGTGGGGATTGTATGTTCAGACATTCAAATGCACAAACAGGCGCACAACGTTTAATTCGTTGGAAAGCACAGACAATGGCTTGGGCTTTTGCCTGTTATTTAGTTAGTTATTCTTTGCTTACAGGGTCTTGTGCCTGTATTGGCATTTTGTCAACGAGGTGTATGACAGTGAGACAAAAACATGAAGACGTAAATCTTAGTATCCCATATCCGGATTGTATATAATCGTCCCTATTTAGCACTTTTTCAGCTCAAGACCTGCTCAAGGCATTGATCGATTCAAGATCAAACTCAAGCTGCCTGAAGCGCCTTCGTGCTGTCTTAGGTGAATCGGCGGACACCCAGACAACTGAGCACAATCAGGGCCACCGAGGATGAAGGAGAAGAGACACGGTTGTATTTATGTAGTTGACACTCTCTCGTCTGAGACATGAGCGTCAGCGTCAGGATCTTTAAAATCCGTGTGACGGAATGCGTTCGTGCACAGTCTACACCTTGGTGTATGCTCTCACCTGAAGGAGATGCAATCAGTGTATGACTGCTTTGCGATGTCTTTCCCTTATCATGTAGTACTGTAATTGTTGGTGCAGGCCACATATACTCTGCTTGGGTTTTGCAGCGGATGGAGTGTGGAGTGGCTGGAGTAGTTGGTCACAGTGCAGTGTGACTTGTGGTGATGGACAGCAAACTAGAAACAGAGAGTGTGATCCAGGTCCACAGTGTGGCGGTGCAGACTGCAGTGGCGAGGACAGCCAGATTCAAAATTGCAATCCTAGGGATTGCCCTGGTAAGAACGATCTTTTTGTCAATAACAATATACTTCGAAGAATGTTCGCAATAACAACAGTTGCTTTAGTGAGAAAAAAATTATCTGGAAAGAAAAATTGTCCAAAAAATGCTGGGACATTTTGGTATGGCTTGTTTCTTCGTGCATTTTTTTGCGCCTGCTGTAGTATTGCGAAACTAAACCCAAAAGCAAGTATTTTTGCTAAAGTTTTATGCCCAGCATCGGTTATCCATCACCACTTCTACACAATTGAACATTAATTGAAGAAGGAAAAACGAGTGAGGGGGTTACACGGCCAGTCCTTAGGCTCATTTAAAGCACAATTACGACACCAATGGATTGCAGACCACATAGTTGAGCACTGTGTGTGTGTTGCAGTGGACGGTGGTTGGTCGTCATGGAGCGACTGTGGCGATTGCAGCGTGACGTGTGGAACAGGTCAGTGCACCAGGACACGTGAGTGCAACAACCCGGCTCCCGCTAACGGAGGAGCTCAATGTGTGGGCGAGAGCAGCCAGACTGAGGTGTGCAGCGTCGACCCCCAACCTGGTGAGTTCTTTTTATCTACACTATAATGTGGGGATCTGAGGAAAACTATAGTATGTTTTGACCTATTTGTTGATTGAGCCTTCTTTACAAACCACGTGATAGAGGAGGGATTGGGGTGGAAGGTCACCTTTCTCTGTTGTCACTTCTTTACACCAAACTAGACAGATTTCACACAGATAATGTATGGATATCAGGACATGTTCAATACAAGAGCTAAACTGATTATACAATTAGAGGCTGATTGCCTAAGGAGGGGAAGGGATGAGGAAGGGGAAGCATCCATGATTTCAAATATGGCTAGATCATTTGGCTATATACGACAGATAGGTCTACTTCCAAAAATGTTGCGCCAAGTTTGTGCAACTCCCTCCTTAAACGTATAAGGCAGTGACCCTAAAGGGGCGGCATTTTGTCCCCACCTGCACCTGACGACTCAGTTGTTTAGAATGAACATTGAGGTTTAACGTCTACACCCACCATTGGCGATATGGCAGACAGGGATAACCATCCCAGGGAACAAGGAATAGGGACCTAAATCAACACTGAACCATCACTGCAATCATGCTGCTAAAATAGGAAGTGAAAAATGGCCATTTTTATTTAACCCAACACGGTATTGGGACCTGGGTCAGGCGAACGCTCTATCACTTGAGCTAAGACGGTGGGGCTCAGTTGTTGAATTATACACACTAGAGTAAGAGGCTTTAACATGATCAGGACTACAGCGGCCTTAAACGCGTTGGGTGCCTGTAGCTCTATAGTCAAACCGTAGACAGCACAAAGGCTTACGTAGGAGAGATTACTGAAAAGGACAAAGTAGAGTGCCTCTCAAGGTGCTTTGATTCCGGTAAGAACGGGGACATCCAAAGCGCCTTGCCTATAGTGTGCATGGGCACAAGTGTATCAACTAACAAGTTAGTATCTCGTATTGCCCCCAGTCGACGTGCGGTGGTCCCGTTGCCCTTGGTTTTAGCCACAAGCTGAGACGGGGATATCCCAAACCTAAAAATAGAATAGAGAATTTTGGAAAATATGTTCAAGGGAAGTAACTACGGTTGCAGTCATTGTCGCCATTTCTCGCGAAGATGTGCTGGCTGAAATGAAACGAAAGTTGGGAGAGGAACTGCATATTTCTGGTAGTGAACAAAGGCAGAAACTTGTCAGCAGTATTATCAGCGATGGAGTTATAATGGACGAAGTGCTCTTATACCTATGAGGTTGCCTTTGGATTTGGCCGACGTCATTTCAGAAAAGGATTTCCCTACCCATAATTCCCCTGGGTTTTGAAGTTTCTAAAAAGTTATTTCAGGCCGACGACGCTCTATGGAGCGCAAAGCATGTAAAGGGAAGCAACCGGTTGTACGCGCACGTCGACAGAGACATAGAAGGGAGATACTAACTTGTTAGTTGATATACTTGTGGCATGGATCATTGAACCACAAAATCTCTTTCTCTCTTACTCTCTTTCTCTCGGTCTTTCTCTCTCTCTCTCTCTCTCTCTCTCTCTCTCTCTCTCTCTCTCTCTCTCTCTCTCTCTCTCTCTCTCTTTCTTTCTCTCTCTCTCTCTCTCTCTCTCTCTCTCTCTCTCTCTCTCTCTCTTTCTTTCTCTCTCTCTTCCTACCTCTCTCTGTCTCTCTGCGCCTCAGTTCTCTCTCTTTCTCGCTCCCTAATCCTCTCCTTTTGATATCATTATTGAATGTATATATGGAATAAAAAAGATCATAACCTTACTGATCTAACCAATTCTTTACAACATGTTAAAGTTGACCCAGTACCATCAAACCAACACATAAATTATAAATAGTACAAACAATCGCTGTTAAATTAGGATGTTCCAATATAGAGACCAAAGAAGGAATTTTGCATATCGCAAACAACCTGCTAGCTTGCATCTAAGCTGTATGCATAAATTATGCAGTATAACTTTCCGATGGAACAGCAATCAATTATCTTTCAGAAACTATGCTTGCACATAAATATATCCCTTATACTAACATAATTGCTCTTTGAGCAAGTGTACCTTCAAATCTCAAATATAAAGCACAAAGCAGGAATAATAATGGTCGAGTATATGTTTCAAGAATCTGTAGTGGTCAAAGAAATACCTATTCAAAAAAGAAAAATTACATGTTATAGTATCCGTACGTAATTCCAATCCCACGCCTCGTAGGTAAGAGGACATGGCAATTTTAGAAAAAGAATTAAAAATGAATGTAGAATCCAATATGACCTTGGTGTCTTGCTCTCGTGCGGACCGAACTGAAAAGCTAAGCTTCTAATTTGAACTTCGACCCATGGACTATGACTGTCCCGCACCAAGAAGAAAATTTAAAGTACCGTTTAGCTTTTGAACTTCCAAGATAAAATACATTAATTGCTGCGATATACTTATTGTTGCGACCGGGGATGGGGAGAAGTGACCTAGTGCCTTATTGGTGTATATGTATAGCCAGTATTCAACCGTTTAGGACATGAGCGTCAGGATCTTTAAAGTCCATCGATAAATGCGTGCGCAAAAGACTAGAATTCGGTTTATATTCTCACCCAAAGGAGTAGGGGCGCGCGCAGTGTCTCAGGGTAATTGTATTTTAATTATTATTATTTTTTTAAATTTATTATTGTTGTTATTATTTTAGCCGATCGGAGTATTTGACTCCCGACTCTAGGCCACGCCCTTGAGAACACGGCCCGACCTCTGTTATTTTCCCTCGTAAGAGAGACATAAAACTTGTTGCCTTGGAAGGCGGGGAAGCATGTTGATAGTAAACCGGATTGCCGGCTACTAGTACCACGACACTCTCTGCAGGTCACTGTCACTAACCTGCATAAAATGCCTGCCGACGATGTAGTCCTGCTCACCATCAAAAGCAGAAGACCAATGATCAGGCGGGGAGAACATATCTCGTGTCGCCTTGTCCTGCATAACCCATTGGCCATGACAAAGGATTCTGCACAGCAGGAGCCACCCAAGGCTAGACTAACCAACAAATGGAAGGTAGACAATCTCTCCCCAGCGTGAACAGTCACATCAAATTCCGCCACATTATTTTACTTCCAAGGGGGTTTGGACCACAGCTAGGCTGTACAGGCTGCAATGCTGTCGCCTGACATTTGAGTGCACTGCGTACATCACTGAGTCAACAAATTCAATGTATTGTCCCCCTCACTTCACTCCTCTTCCCCTCCTTCAAACATCGTTCTCATTATTGTTCATTTGCAATGTTTTGTGTTAACGACTTGATTTTTAGTATTTTGAAATGTTCCAAATAATTATGTTTTCCTTACATATGCCATAATTATCCAGTTATATTAATTATTATAGTGCTTTTTTTTTAAAATCAGTGTTATGGTTGTTTAAATAGTAAAAACACTCGTTATCACAAATTGTTCTCTTATTGTTCATTTACAACATTTGTTGTGAGGATTGTATGTTCAGACATTCAAATGCACAAACAGGCGCACAACGTTCAATTCGCAGGAAAGCATAGACAGTGGCTCGGGCTTGTGCCTGTATTGGAGTCTGTAGGCATTTTGGAAACGGTGTGTATGACAGTGAGACAGAAATATGAAAAGGCTTAGTATCCTGATTTTATTTAGCACTTTTCCAACTTAAGAACTGCTCAAGGCGCTGATCGATTCAGGATCAAACTCAAGCCGCCTAAGGCGCCTACTTGCTGCCTCAAAAAAAAACCAGACAACTGAGCGAAGACAACTGAGCAAAGACAACTGAGCAAAGACAACTGAGCTAAGACAACTGAGCGAAGACAACTGAGCAAAGACAACTGAGCTAAGACAACTGAGCTAAGACAACTGAGCGAAGACAACTGAGCAAAGACAACTGAGCAAAGACAACTGAGCAACTGATCGAAGACAACTGAGCGAAGACAACTGAGCAAAGACAACTGATCGAAGACAACTGAGCAAAGACAACTGATCGAAGACAACTGAGCAAAGACAACTGAGCGAAGACAACTGAGCGAAGACAACTGATCGAAGACAACTGAGCGAAGACAACTGAGCAAAGACAACTGAGCAAAGACAACTGATCGAAGACAACTGAGCAAAGACAACTGTGTAAAGGCAACTGAGCAAAGACAACTGTGCAAAGACAACTGAGCAAAGACAACTGAGCAACTGATCGAAGACAACTGATCGAAGACAACTGATCGAAGACAACTGATCGAAGACAACTGAGCAAAGACAACTGATCGAAGACAACTGAGCAAAGACAACTGATCGAAGACAACTGAGCAAAGACAACTGATCGAAGACAACTGAGCAATGACAACTGATCGAAGACAACTGAGCAAAGAGAACTGATCGAAGACAACTGAGCAATGACAACTGAGCAAAGACAACTGAGCGAAGACAACTGAGCGAAGACAACTGAGCAAAGACAACTGAACAAAGACAACTGATCAAAGAGAACTGATCGAAGACAACTGAGCGAAGACAACTGAGCAAAGACAACTGAGCAAAGACAACTGAGCAAAGACAACTGAGCAAAGAGAACTGATCGAAGACAACTGAGCGAAGACAACTGAGCAAAGACAACTGAGCGAAGACAACTGAGCGAAGACAACTGAGCAAAGACAACTGAACAAAGACAACTGAGCAAAGACAACTGATCGAAGACAACTGAGCAAAGACAACTGATCGAAGACAACTGAGCAAGGACAACTGAGCAAAGACAACTGAGCAATGACAACTGATTAAAGACAACTGAGTAAAGACAACTGAGCAAAGACAACTGAGCACAATCTGGGCACCGAGCTTGAGAAAGGACATCTGCTTGCTGGTTGTATTTATGTAGTTGACACTCGCTCCTCTGTGACATGAGACTCAGGATCTTTAAAATCCGTGCGACGAAATGCGCCCGTGCACAAACTACACTTCGATTTATGCTCTCACTTGGAAGGAGATGAAATTAGTGTATGACTGTTTTGCGATGTCATTCGCTTATCATGTAAATACTGTAATGTTGGTGCAGGGCCCATATTATCACCTTGTGTTTTACAGCGGATGGAGTGTGGAGTGGCTGGAGTAGTTGGTCACAGTGCAGTGTGACTTGTGGTGATGGACAACAAACTAGAAACAGAGAGTGTAACCCAGGTCCACAGTGTGGCGGCGCAGACTGCAGTGGCGAGAACAGCCAGATTCAAAATTGCAATCCTGGGGGTTGCCCTGGTAAGAACGATCTTTTTGTCAACGACAATATACTTCGAAGAGTGTTCGCAATAACACCACTTGACTTAGAAAAAGATTTCTCTGGTAATAAAAATTGTGTTAAAAAATGCTGGGACATTTTGGTAGAGCTTGTTTCTTCGCGCATCTACTTGCGCAAGTGGCATGGCGGTCCTGCTGTAGTATTGCGAAACCACACCCAAAGCAATTAATTGTACAACAATATTATGTCCAGCATCGAATATCATTATGTTGTAGATGCGTTTATCATTCCTAAAAAACTGTTCATTAATTGAACAAGGAAAAACGAGTGAGGCGGTGAAATGGGGAGTCATAAACCTCTTTTAAAGCACAACTACAACACCAATGAATTGCAGACCACATAGTTAACACAGTGTGTGTATTTCAGTGGACGGTGAAATGGCGAGTCCTGAATCTCTTTTAAAGCACAACTACAACACCAATGAATTGCAGACCACATAGTTGAGCATAGAGTGTGTGTTTCAGTGGACGGTGGTTGGTCGGCATGGAGCGACTGTGGCGAGTGCAGCGTGACGTGTGGAAGAGGTCAGTGCACCAGGACACGTGAGTGCAACAACCCGGCTCCCGCTAACGGAGGAGCGCCATGTCTGGGCTCGAACAGCCAGACTGAGGTGTGCAGCGTCGACCCCCAACCTGGTGAGTTCTTTTTATCCACACTATAATGTGGGCATCTGAGGAAAACTATAGTATGTTTTGACCTATTTGTTGATTGAGCCTTAATTGACACCCACAGGATACTTGTTGAGGATAGGTCACCTTTCTCTTGTGTCACTACTTTAAATAAAAAAAGACAGACTTCACACATATAATATATGGGTGTCAGGTCTCCAGTAAAGAAACATGTATAAAAAGGATCTAAACTGGTCATACCCATGAGATACTACTGAAAAGGATTGAATAGAGTGCATCTCAAGGCTCCCTGACAATTCACTTTCAAACTCCCGTTTTTATCGTCCGGTTGCGCCTGTCCGTTGTACTAATAGTATGCCAAATAACCCAAATGTAGGCCTAGTCTAGTCAGCAAGCCTAACAGTGTCAATATAGCAAGCCATTTTACACCCTGCATTCGTGAAAAGTGTGAAGAACCCAGCGAGGAATGAGATGCTACCTTGGCCACGATCGCTCAGTTGACAACCAGCGCTTCACATGTCTACGAACGTATGAATACTATAAACGATGTTGCACTTTCAGAAGAAAACACTACCAGTGTTCCTTTAAGTGGGCCTACGCTGCAGTCAGACCAGTCCGGCAAAGAAACATGGCAGACGTCGATTCAAGAATCACTGATGGACTTTAACAATGTTCTGCAGAATGGATCTGAAGTTTTAAACTGACCAAACTAACCAAGTAGCAAGAACCCTGACGTCAGACAGGCCAGAGAACATTGACAATCAACCTACTTTGTCCGACAGCGAAAATGAAAGCAAAAGACCACTGGTATCTAGATTAGCACCAGACTAACTGACTTGTGTACTTGCTGCATGGTACCCCTTGGGGTCATGATCAATCTTGCCACTGTAGATTGTTCTAACCTATAAAGGGAAATGTGAAAGCCCCAGTTGAAAACCTGTCTTTCCTTTATAGGCATGACCGATTCACTGCGGCAACAGTACCCCCGTTGGAGTGCCGGGGGTTTCAGTATAAATAGTATTCTGGAAATTTAGTGCTTTAAATTCCCACTGTCGCTGTCTTCCTCTTTTGCTCTTTCCCATTCCTGCTCTGTCCTATCATTCTGCTATACTATCTTCTTCTTCGCTAGATCAATGACCTACCTTTTTTCTTGAAAACTCTTCCTGGACAAGACTCCTTGTTTGTGTATGAGGTCTGTTGGATCAGCTTGGGAGTATTGGACGCTTTCTGCCGGGTGGTCACTAGGGCTTCCTATGATGTTATTATTTAGCAATATAGGCATTTTATATGTATGTGTTTTGTTGATAATTTATAATGATGTTTGTATTCTATTTTGTTTTTGTAACCGGGGGTTCGAGTAGTTGGGGTAAAGTCTCAGCCGTCCCCTGCGTGGGATGTCTTTATTGTAAAGTGACTGGCCGGTGGAGGGCATTCAGTTTTCCCACTAGGGTTGTTTCAGTAGATCTTTTATGCGGATCGGCGGTTGTCCGGTCCTGATTTGGCTCGGAAGAGTCCGCTGGACCTAAAGCAACAATCAATCAATCAATCAAGTTGCTGCATGGTGTTGAAACAAGTATTGACAAATGTTGACGCTTATGGATATATGCCATATGTGAACACCTTAATTGACATTCCGCGATCGGTATCTCCTATAGCAACGGAACGCTGTACACACGCTTTTCGGTTCGATTTCGAATTTGTTATTTTATTTAGCCCTTCCCCCGCCTACCAATTTCAAATGAACCGTCGTATTTATTAAAAATTTTTAAACAAGTAAAGTCAGAGCCTCTCTGCCTCTCTTCTCCTCAATTCCCTCTCTTTCTCTCTTTAGTTCTCTTCTTTTGATATTATCGTTGAATGTCTATATGGAATGGTGTGGGGGGGGGGGAGATCATATTAACCTTACTCATCTAACCAATTCTTTAGAACAATTAAGAGTTGATCCTAATACTAACACTCCAACACAAAAGTAATGAATAGCAAAAACGATCGCTGTTAAATTAGGCTGATGTTCCAATATAGAGACCGAAAAGGAATTTTTGCCTATCGCAAACAACCAGTTTACATCTAAGCTCTATGCTTAAGTTATGCAGTTATTGCCATTAAATAACTGTCCGATGCAACATCCATCAGCTTTCTCTAGAAACAATGCATTGCACAGGAATGTGTGCATAAATACTAACGTAGTCTCGGTTCTTGGTACGCTGCTTTTCACGGTATTTACCCGTCAGTTAGGCACATAGACAGGCACCAGATATCCAGGCAGCACTTTGCTGGCGATTCCCATGGCCCAGCTCCATTCAACATTTTCTCCGGTTCCGATCTCTATGGCCTCTGCTGTCAGAAGCATGGAGTAGTGTAGCAGTGCTACTAAAAGATGGATGACAGCCAACAAACTAAAACTAAATGATGACAAGACTGAAGCATGGTGGAGCTCCCCTTATAACCCGAATGCAGCGTCACTGTATCACATTCAGATCGGTGACTCCATAATAGAGCTGTCCGCCCTTGTCAGAGACTTTGGTCTTCACATTGACTCAAATCTTAACATTTCATCTCACAATCACATCAGTCTTGAGAACTTGCTGTTTTTGTCTTCGCTCACTTGGAAGACTGCGCCCCTTTTCTTCCTCAATGAGCAGAAAACGCCATTGCACTTTCTCTCATACTTTCACGGCTTGATTCCTGCAACAGTGTCCTCTGGAGTTTGCCCTGCACACAAATCAATCGCTTTCAGAAGGTACAGAATACAGCTGCAGCCATTGTTACTAGAGCCAACAAACGAGAACTCGTTACACCGGTTTTACGCTTCTTGCACTGGCTTCCTGTTGCAAACAGAATCGACTATAAAACCCTCTCTTATTACATATCATTGTGTAAACAAAAAAGCTCCTGAATATCTTCAAGAACTGATTAACATTGATGCTCCTTCTGACACTCTCCGCTCATCGTCAGCACCACGGCTTGTAGTGCCTGGTAAATGAGAGGACACTGAAAGAAAGCGATATTGGGCCAGATCATTCAGAAATGCTGCACCTACCCTCAGGAATACGATACTAGAGGATATTAAAATCGCAACAGATGACCATTTTTTTCCCCGGAAGCTCAAGACCTACCTCTTTTCACGACAGTAACTGGCACTTTTTCCTTGCGCCCCGAGTATGTCTGTGCGACATGGAGTTGTGCGCCACACAAGTGTACATTGGATTGGATTAGAAGATGAATACATTAATTGATACGATATACTTATTGTTGTGTAATAGTTTCCACGTTTTGGCAATGTTGTGGGTGTTTTGCACTCAATAATATTATTATATTATTATTAGTTCCGCAGTTGCGACGTATTCGTTTCGCCAACGATGTGCTCTGTTGTTTTCCTTTCAGTAGTAGTAGTAATAATAATAATAATAATAATAATAATAATAATAATAATAATAATAATAATAATAATAATAATAATAATACAGGATGCTTTACACGCGCTTTTCCCCCAAATTACCAATCAGGCTCGAAGCGCGGCGATCTGTAGCAACATACACGCTCACATGTTTCACCCACTCTCAAACACATACAACAAACCCAAATCTATCACTCAAACATTTGGTGTAAAGGCAGGGAAATCGCTATTAGAAGACGGAAAGGAATTGGATTTTTTTTTAAAAATTTAAGATTGGCTGCATTCAATATTATTATTGAAGTGAGGGAGGAAACCTGAGTACCCGGAGAAAACTCTCGGTGACCTCAAATAGACTCGTAGCCTACCTCAGTCACATATAAGTTTGTCCCTGTGGGAATCGAACCAGAGACCTTGGGAATAAAAAACGGGCGACTAACCCATTGCGCTACCACGCCACCCCATTTGCCGGTTTGCTTTGCCATAGAACTACAGGCACCTAACTTGTTTAACAAACGTTGGTTTTGTTGATCGATTTCTTTGGCTGGTTGGACTTTTTTTTGTTTTCTCAGCGGATGGTCAGCTTGGTGATTGGAGTGCTTGGAGCGTGTGCAGCGCAACGTGCAATGGAGGCGTGCAGTCTCGCTCCCGTGTGTGTCAGGAGCCTACGTGTGGAGGTGCCCCGTGTGTCGGACCCAGCACGGAGTCCCAAATCTGCAATGCACAAGCTTGTCGTAAGTAGCTCTATGCCCACTGTACAGACTTCATTGTACGATAAAGAAGAAGAGGAAGTTGAAAATCTTTAATCTGATCAAAGGTTTTAGGCACAACCTAATCTTACAACCTGTCCTTTAACTGTATGAACTTTAAAAATAACATGAACTATAATGTTAATAATTGAAACATATTTTTTTTAAATGTATACATCACTCTATTCGCACTTAAACCTGATCTTACAACCTGTCCTTTTAACTGTATGAACTTTAACCATAAAGTAACTATAATGTTGATAATTAAAACGTATTTAAAAAATGTATACCTCACTCTATTCGCACTTACTCTGCCTCAATCTCTCATTTACGTGCTTAACCAGACCACCTGATTAGGTTAAATAATTTAAAAATTTTGTATTTTAAACGAAGAAACATTCCATATGTTGTGCGTTTTGGAGGAATAAAAAGATTTTTTTTAAAGAAGAAGGAAAGAAGGATAAAGAAGAAAACGAAGAATGACGAAGAAGAAAAAGAAGAAGGGTGAAAAAGAAAAAGAAGGGCGAAGAAGAAAAAGAAGAAGGGTGAAGAAGAAAAAGAAGAAGGATAAAGAAAAAAAAGAAGAAGGGTGAAGAAGAAAAAGAAGAAGGGTGAAGAAGAAAAAGAAGGGTGAAGAAGAAAAAGAAGAAGGATAAAGAAGAAAACGAAGAATGACGAAGAAGAAAAGGAAGAAGGAAAAAGAAGAAGGGTGAAGAAGAAAACGAAGACTGATGAAGAAGAAAAAGAAGAAGGATAAAGAAGAAAACGAAGAATGATGAAGAAGAAAAAGAAGAAGGGTGAATAAGAAAAAGAAGGGTGAAGAAGAAAACGAAGAATTACGAAGAAGAAAACGAAGAATGATGAAGAAGAAAAAGAAGAAGGGTGAATAAGAAAAAGAAGAAGGATGAAGAAGAAGAAGAAGGATGAAGAAGAAAAGAAAAAGGGTGAAGAAGAAAAAGAAGAAGGATGAAGAAGAAGAAGAAGGATGAAGAAGAAAAGAAGAAGAATGAAGAAGAAGAAGAAGAAGAAGAAGAAGAAGAAGAAGAAGAAGAAGAAGAAGAAGAAGAAGAAGAAGAAGGATGAAGAAGAAAAGAAGAAGAATTAAGAAGAAAAAGAAGAAGGAAGATAAAGTAGAGGGAAGAGAATGAGTTGGACGAGCTGAGGAGAAGGTTAAGATAGGACCTGATTGCTTTAATAAGTTGTAAAATAAAAATAATATTAAGAATAATAATATAAGAAGAAGAAGCAGAAGTAGAAGAAGACCAACCTATCTAGCGCACAACCAAGCTTGTAGTTTGCTCCGAGCGCTCATTCTCAGTTGTTGTTTTTTTACAAGGTAGGCTTCAGATTAAGCGTTCTGCCTTAGCTGGTTCTGGTGACTGCCATGGACTGTTGCGAAGTGCTCACAGCTCCAAATCACACTCGGGGCATAGAGATTTGTTAATAAAAACATGACAAAAATACGCTTCGGACTGTTCATAATGGTGCAGAAATATATTTTAAGGTCGCTGGACCTACTAATATCTTAAGGAGCGTGAAATCAAAGCCACTCACATTATGTTTTTTTTTTTAAATCTTTTTATTAGTTTCCTTGTGTTGTGTTGCATTTGACCTATGCCAGCTTGTACACATACCTACAACATGACGACTGTGACTTTCCTGGTATGCATTCTAATGCATTGGACTGTAATTTAATGTTTTGTTCATATTTCTGTAAATAACTGTTGCAGCCACAGTGCCTCCAACCACTGCACCATTTACAAACGGTACGTGATTGTTGTTGTTGTGGTAGTGGTTAATGTCCTTTTTCCCTGCATTTGGAATACACTGACTGAGGCCTACGAGACTCAGCTGTTTCTGACCGAACAATGGATGGACACTATCCTCCGTAATGATAAATCATTATTTTCGCCTGAAGCGTTGACAAGGCTTTCCTACTGGTGTGTACTCTCAATCGAAACTAATACTAGCAAACGGTCTCAAATAGTAAGCAACAAGTATCAATACAAATTTTAAGAAACCAACACCAAATGAGAAATGCAAAAGGAACGTTCATCTATGCACTTGTTTAGCACCCAAGATTATTTCTTTTCGTTTTTTTTTCTTTCTTTCTTTTCATTTATTTATAAATTTATGTATTTTAATTTTCAATATATTAAGGATTTCCAGACTCGTGCCGGAAGCGCCGTGACGAGAGTGAGAGAAATCCAAATTTTAATTGTGGATCTGATCCATGGTTAAATATTTCTGCCACCTCTTGCCCACGTCGGCGTGGTTAACTACATTTCCGTTCTTTTACATTGTGCCTGATGGTAACACTATATTTGGCCATCTGGCAACAGTGAAAGTGTGTTGGAGAGCCATAGCATTTTTTTTTTTTTTTTTTGTTTTTCTGGAGAGCCATAGCAGTAAAAGAAAACTTTTCCCGCGTTGGCAATAGTCATTGTACGTGCACACAAAGGATGCCGTTCGATATTTGTCTCTGCATCGCGCAAAATATTTCCTTGCAAACGTTTGGTGTGGGCACAAAAAGTGAATAGAGTTGTTGGATTTTTTGCTGACTCCACAACTGTGCTTTTTTAGGTTGTGAAGTTTGGTAGGATTTCAAAGCAAAGCACTGCGCAAATTGGTTTGTGGTGTCTTTTTTTGGGACTTTCAGACTTTTCTATTGTTTTTTTTTTAAGTGTTTAATATTTCATGATTGTTTTAGTTGCGATCTATGTTTATATAATAATATTTATAAAGCGCAATTCATTAAACAATCGGAAATGCACATTGCGCTTCACACACACACACACACACACACATACAGAGAGAGTGTGAGAGAGAGAGAGAGAGAGAGAGAGAGAGAGAGAGAGAGAGAGAGAGAGAGAGAGAGACATGCACAAACAACACATCAATACAAACACTAAACAACCACTAAGGAAAATGTACATAATTAAAGGTGTAAATATGTGGCGGCATGGGAGGCGACTGTTCACGCTTGGGAGAGTTGTTGGTTAGCCTAATCTTGGATGGCTCCTGCTGTGCAGAATTCTTTGGTGTGGCCATTGTCGGCAGGCATTTTATGCAGATTAGTGGCAGTAACCGGCAGAGAGTGTCGTGGCATTAGTAACCGGCAATCCGGTTTATTATGAACACGCTTTCCCGCCTTGCATGGCACACATTTTTATGTCCCTTTTGCGGGGGATAAATGAATTCACGGTTCATGTCGGGCCGTGTTCTCCAGCCAGGGTCAGGAGCATGAGAAGAAAAAGAGATGGTGGAATGGCCTACTTTAATAGAGCGAGGAAGACTGGATGGACGTCTCTGACGTTTTCTTGCAGAGGTGAAGGATTTCTGTTTTGTCATCATTGAGTTCAAGCCTATTTTGTAACATCCAGTCTTTGACATCTGTGATGTATGCCTCGAGAATCTGAACGCTAGCCTGCACCTGAGCACAAGGAGAGGAGCGGAGCAACTGGGTGCTGTAGTGTTTGAGGTGGAGGGAAAATACACTGACAGAACAAACGGAACAAATAACACAACTCGTGTGTTGATGGTTCTGAGATGTATTCTGGCTGATGAGCAGAATAGGAGAGTGTCCGTTACCAAAGTTGTTGTTTCTAAAGCATGCTGGGTAAAAACATAAATACTGAAATCTCATAAGACACGAACCGGAAATACAATAGTTTTACTTTGGCTTTCATAAACATTACATTCCTCCCTACCTTTAAATAGAAACTATATATTTTCAAAGGTGATTATTTTTTTTTAAATTATTATTAGACACATTCCAAATTTTGTCTTCAAATTATACAAAGTACAGTTAGTCTTCCACAGTGTCCGATTATTATTATTTTTTTTTTCTTCAGTAGAATGATTTGTTTGTTTGCTATTAAATTGTGACATTGTATATATGTGTGTGTGTGTGTAAAATGTGTGATGTTTGGAATTGTCAATTCACTGTAGTACATAGTCCTTCAAGTAAGCGGGCGGGTGGTGATTGCGGACAGGTCGTGATGGTGGAATATGTTCGCTGCCTAAGGGTTGAAGTGTCGGGCACTGTTCGGGCATCGCAATCGGCATTTCAAATCGTTGCAGAGTCGGAGGAACATCTTTTTCGGGATTTGTCTCAGATCGTTGGATGTGATCTTCATCGTCATCTTCGTCGTCTTCTTCCTTCTTCTGAGGTGAAACTGGTACACGTTTAAAAAATGACGAATTTCTGACAATTCGATGTGAACCACGTTGAGCAATGATCATGCTTCCCTTCTTTTCTGTGACGGTGAACGGTTTGGGATCAAAGGGCGGTGTGAGTTTGTTGACCTTTCGCTGTTTAACCAACACAGTGTCACCAACAACAATCTTGGAGTGAGCAGTGTGACGTTTTGTATCAGCATATGTCTTCATTTTCTGCTTGCTGCTCTGGTCGTTCAGTTTCATGCGGAACTGGAGTGATGCGGGTGCTTGGTCAAAGTGTCCCGGAAAGGAGGTATTTCAGGTAGGCCTGAACGCATTTTGCGTCCTGTCGAGGATTCGAACGGTGAAATCTTGGTGGAGCTGTGTGGTGTAGCTCTATACTGTCTGAGGAACTGATATAGTTGACTCTTCCAGCTGACATTCTCAGCTTGTGAGGTTCTGACAAACTTGTTTATTGTTTTCATGAAACGTTCCACTTCACCATTGGCTTCAGGCCATAATGGTGTTATTTTGCGATGATGAAATCCAAACTGGTTTGCAAAGTTATGGAAGTCCGTACTGTTGAATGGGGAACCGTTGTCAGTTTTCCGTTCCCCGTCGTGACAACAACAAAAACGGGGATTTTCAGTTGTCAGTTGGTTTGTACAACTTATGTTAATCTGATGAATAAAATTTGATACAACAACAACAACATGTCAGTTTTCACAACAGCTGGGATTCCATGTCGAGCAAAGATTTCATCAAGATGTGGAATGACAGTTCTGGATGATGTAGACGTGACTACACTGACTTCAGGATAACGACTGTACTCGTCGATCACAACTAAGAGATAGTCACCGGAGGGAAAAGGTCCTGCGAAATCAACAGCAACCGCGTACCAGGGCTAGGAGGGAATAGAAGTAGGAATGATTGGATCTCTCTGTTCTGGACTAGGGTAGGATGCTTGGCATGGGATACAGCATTTGACAGCCGTTTCTACTTGTTTGTCTATGCCAGGGAACCACACTTTTTCTCGGATGAGTTGTTTGGTCTTGACGATGCCTTGGTGCGATTGGTGCGCTAGAGTGATTATTTTGGCTTGAAGGCCTGTTGGGATGATGAGTCGATGACCACGTAAGAGTAGACCATCATAGGCTGAAATTTCATCTTTGAAACGGGCATAAGCAACAATGTCTCGATCATGCCACTGTCCAGTCTGTATGGCAGTCATCACTTTCTGCAGGGTTGGGTCACGATGCGTTGCTTCTTTCACTTCATCTGATGTCATCGCTTGAGGAATGCAGTGTTTTGCCACGTAGCTGATGTACGCTTCTGATGCATTTTCTCTCTTGGGATTAGTGGTTGGGTGTCTGTTGATGAAATCAGCTGGATTCATGTCATCTTTGCCAGGCTGATACTCTAGGTCCATCTGGTACGGTGCAAGGCGTAAGCGTAGTCGCTCAATGCGGGCAGTGGTTGGTTTCTGACTTTTCAGGATGCCAATCAGTGGTTTGTGATCGGTGCGAACCTTGAAGATTGAACCATAGATGAGAGGTGAAAATGTTCAACACCAAACACAACAGCCATCATCTCTCGTTCTGTTTGAGAGTATCGTTTTTCAGTGTCCGTGAGTGCACGACTCGCATAGCATACAGGCTTGCCATCTTGAGTGAGAATTGCTCCAAGACCCACTGGACTAGCATCAACGATAATTTCGGTTGGTTTGTTGGGGTCAAAGTAAGCCATGACATGAGCTGCAGTAAGAGACTGTTTCAGAATCTCAAATGCTTGTTGCTGTGATGTACTCCACTTCCATGCTATATCTTTCCTGGTAAGTCGTCTCAAGGGCTCTGTGATTGTTGCATATCCAGGGATAAATCTGGCAACATACTGGGTCATGCCGAGGAATGAGCGGACCTCGGAGGGATTTTTTGGCGGACTGGTCTCGGTTATGGTTCGGATCTTCTCAGGATCAGGAGCTATGCCATATTTTCCAAACACATGACCAAAGAAAATGAGCTCGCTGACAGAAAAGAGACACTTGTCACGGTTGAGTTTTGCTCCGCTGGCTTGCAGCTTGGCTAGGGTTGCTTGTAAGCTTGCATCATGGTCTTGTTGGGTTGCGCCATGAACAATAATATCATCACTCAGGTTTTTGGCACCTGTAATGTCACATAACAGTTCTGCAATGGCATTCTGGAATATTTCTGCAGCAGCATTCACACCAAACAACAGTCGCTTGTACCGTCGGAGGCCAAGGTGAGTAGAGAAAGTTGTTATGTATTTGCTGTCTGGGTGAAGTTGCAGTTGATGATATGCGCTTGATAAGTCTAGTTTGCTGAAAACTGTTGATCCATTCAGCTCGTGAATTAGATCATCAAGGGTCGGCATGGGGTGTTTTTCTCGCTTTATGGCTTTGTTAGCTTGTCTCATGTCTATGCAAAGTCGCACGCCACCGGTTTTCTTTGGTACTATGACGACAGGGCTCACCCAAGGTGTTGGTTCGTTCACTTTTTCTATGATTACGTCCTGTTCTAGACGTTGCAACTCTTTTTCCACATCAGCGCGGACATGGAAAGGGATGCGCCTGTGACGCTGTGAAACTGGTTGTACAGTTTCATCAATATGAAGTTTGATTTGGACACCATTAATCTTGCCAACTTTTCCATCAAATAGGGCAGGAAACTGACTGGGAATGTCAGAGGGCATCGCATTTGCTGACTGAGCAAACACGATTATGTTGAGAGCTTCAGCAGTCTCACCACTGAGTAGATTGCATGCTTGTTTGACATCTGTGTCTACAACATATAATTTTGTGTTTATGGACTTTTCTCTGTAAGACAGGGTGCTGAGCATATAACCTCTTACAGGAAGGGGCTTGTTTGAACCATAAGGGTAGATTAATGGACAAGGGTTGTATAGTTTATGTTGACCAAAGATCTTGAAAGTTGACATGGTGATCACATTCACAGATGCTCCAGTGTCAATGACAAAAGGCACGCTTTTCTCAGCAACATTTATTTTGACCACGTGGTTATTGGATCTCTTGCCAAGTGTGAAGACACTCTGATGACTTGGATTACTGTCATCATCATCATATGTAATGTCATCAGGGACACAGGGAAAATGAACTGACCTGACCTGGTTTCTGCGGCGTGTTGTTTCACAGACATGTGCAAAATGTCCGATTTTGTGACAGCTGAGGCATATTTTTCCACGTGCTGGACATCGATTACGATGAGGGCAATGACCACCACAGTATCGGCAGGTAAAATGACTATTCTGCGATGAATGGCTGTTTGATGGGGTACTACTACGATTGTTGTCACGACGGGGAACGGAATCACCATGGCGTGAATTGTGGCCATGACGAAATGAGTCGCCAGACTGACCCACACTGCGTCGTTGAGTTTGATTACTAGGTTGACCACTACGACGGAATCGTTGTCGTTGTCGCTGCTCTGTGCTGACGGCGTTCGTTGCATCGGCAGTACTTCTACTTGCATTTTCGATTTCAATGGCCCTACGTTCCGATAGTTCAAATGCACGAGCTTCGTCCATTGTTTGTTTCAGTGTCAGATTATCTTTCAAGGCTTTCCTACGCACTCGGGTGGATGTACAACCTTGAATTATTTGCGAGAGCAATTCGGCATCATTGTCATGAAATTCACAAAGACTTGCCTGTATTCGTAGACGTGTGTAGAATGAGTCGATGCTTTCCTCTTGGTTTTGTTTCATTTGTCGGAACTTGAACGTTTCGAAGGAAATGTTCTTCTTCGGAGTGAAATATTCCGAAAGATTGTTCTTGAGTATCTCGTACTCGTTTGGCTGGCCATTCCTTGTTGCTCCTACGCCTTTCTGTTCATCAGAAAACGACTCAAAAATGTCAAACACATCGTCGCCACCATAGTGCAGTAAAAGTGCTTTCTTGCGACAATCAGCGGTGATGTTGAGAGCAAGCAACAAATTTTCCAACTTGGAAATCCACTTTTTCCACCTAACACCAGCGTTTGCTTCCTCAGGATGCACAGAGAATTTCTCAAATGCAGGTAATGCCATGTCGGACATGTCACACAGATCTAAATCTGGATCTAACTCGAAAACACTGGATATTACACTGGAAAAAATCACAAATGTTTAATCCTCGTTGCCAAAATGTAGTGTTTGAGGTGGAGGGAAAATACACTGACAGAACAAACGGAACAAATAACACAACTCGTGTGTTGATGGTTCTGAGATGTATTCTGGCTGATGAGCAGAATAGGAGAGTGTCCGTTACCAAAGTCGTTGTTTCTAAAACATGCTGGGTAAAAACATAAATACTGAAATCTCATAAGACACGAACCGGAAATACAATAGTTTTACTTTCGCTTTCATAAACATTACAGGTGCTAGGAGAGAACTGAGAAAAAGTGAATGACAGAGGATAGAGGTTGGATATAGATGATAAACAATACAGGCCCAAAGACTGACCCTTGAGGGACACCAAAGCATAGATCCGCAGGGGAAGATGAGGATTCGTCAACTGAGGCAGTCTGAGACCTGCCCGAGAGGTAGGACTCAAACCACGCCAGGACGGAGCCAGAAATGCCGTATAGAGGGGAGAGGCACAGAAGGAAAATGTGATGGTCAATAGTGTTGAAGGCAGAAGAAAGATCAAGAAGTGCAAGAACAGATGCATGGCCAACGTTCAGAGCCTGAAGGATGTCGTTGGGGATCTTGTTGAGGGCGGTCTCGGTGCTGTTGTGAGGTTTGTATGCGGACTGAGTGTGATGGACGAGGTCATGATCAGTGAGGTAGGTGAAGAGTTGTTGCAGAACGACTTTTGCAAATGGAGTTGTGGGGTTTTTTGGCATGATTTAGAAATTAATCACTCAAAAAATTATCCGTTTGTGTAGTACACAACCTTTGACTCAGCGGCATTGTATCGCTACTAGTGCTATTTATAAGAACTTGCTCAAAGAGGCATCCAGTTATTACTTTCAGCAACTGAGTTGTCACTGTTGAGATTTTGTTTTACTTTTGTTTGTTATGTTTATATTATATAGTGGTGTTTATATCTATGGTAATCTATTTACTTTGTAATTGGAAGAAAAACATCAATTTGTGCATAAGGAAACAGACTGAACACCAAACAGTTCTAACACACTAGTTAAATTGCAGCTTAATAAACACACACACTGACCTAAAGCATTAACCATGTAATGTAAACACACACACTCACAGATCCACAGAGGAGCGCGCGCTCCCACCTGTTTGAGTGCAAGGATTAAAAGAAAGACTAAGACAAAGAGACAGAGAGAGGTCTATAATGTGATTGGCTCCAACATGAAACTGGGATCATGCTAATGATGGTCACTTAGTGTGTGCCAAGTGCCAAGTGAAATGTGTAACGGATGGAATTTGATGGGTGCCTTGTAATAACTGAATGCAAAGTGTGTCTGACTCCTAAATCAAAATAAAGTGTGCATGTAACAAACTCTGTTAATTACTGCACCCACAAATTCACAGATTCTCAGTAACACAGGCAAACACCGACACAAATCTAAACTCAACGCTCTCAATACTTTATATAAATAAACGATAATAAGCGCTAAAGAAAGGGAAGTCAGGGGGAGTGGACAACATACCCGCGGAACTGCTACAAGCAGGAGGAGAAGCGATGATTGATGCCCTCACCATTATCTGTAACAAGATCTGGCAGAGTGGGGAGTGGTCTATACCATGGACCCAGTCGCTTGTCATCACTCTTCCCAAAAAAGGTAACCTTCAGGAGTGTGAAAATTACCGGACCATCAGCCTCATCAGCCATCCCAGCAAGGTCCTCCTGAAAATAATACTCAACAGGTTGAAACCCCAAGCTGAACAAATCATAGCTGAAGAACAAGCAGGATTCAGGGCAGGGCGAAGCACCACTGAGCAGATTTTCAACCTCAGAATAATCTGTAAGAAATACCTACAGCACCAACAACATCTATATCATGTGTTCATAGACTTCAAGAAGGCGTTTGACCGAGTCTGGCATGCAGCTCTATGGGCAACAATGAAAGTGTACAACATCAGCCCTACAATTATTGAAGTCATCAAAAGCCTGTATGACCAGACTACCAGTGCAGTCCTCCACAACAGCGCCATCGGGAACTGGTTCAGAACAACTATCGGTGTGCGTCAAGGATGCCTACTCTCTCCAACACTCTTCAACATCTTCCTAGAGCGCATCATGTCAGATGCTCTTGCAGACCATGAAGGCACAGTCAGCATAGGGGGTAGAGCAATCTCCAATCTTCGTTTTGCAGTTGACATTGATGGATTGGCTGGAGAGGAACAAGAACTTGAACAGCTGGTACAGAGGCTTGACACCACCTCCAGAGCCTATGGAATGGAAAAAAGTGCAGAGAAGACCAAAATGATGACCAACAACACCAATGGCATCAATACGGACATCAAAGTCCAAGGCCAATCCCTCAGCACGGTGCATAGCTTCAAATATTTAGGAGCCATTGTATCAGACAATGGGTCCCGACAGGAAGTCCTCTCCAGGATCGCACAAACAACTGCTGCCCTGACAAGGTTGAAGCCCATTTGGAAAGACAGGACCATCAGTCTACATTCCAAAGTAAGACTGCTGCGCTCCCTTGTCATCTCCATCTTCCTATATGCTTGCGAAGCATGGACCCTCACAGAAGATCTCCAACGAAGAATACAAAGCATGGAGATGAGGTGCTACAGAAGACTTCTGGGCATTTCCTATACCCAACACATCACCAACGACGAAGTCCGACAGACCATCACACAAGCCATTGGACAACACGATGACCTGCTAACAGTGGTGAAAAAACGGAAACTCCGATGGTATGGCCACGTCACCAGATCATCAGGCCTTGCAAAGACTATTCTGCAAGGCACAGTGCAAGGAGGTAGAAGAAGAGGGAGACCGAAAAAGAGGTGGGAGGACAACATTCGAGAATGGACTGGTTTGACACTGAGCGAAGCCATCAGGGCTGCTGAGGACAGAGAAAGATGGAGTATGCTGGTTAAACGATCATCTGTGGTGCCCCTACGACCTTCGGGTTACGGGACAGGATAGGATAGGATAGGATAGTATTTCACACACAAATCCTTCACGCATGTAACGTTTAGCGTTCACTGGGCTGGCATTTTAAAGTCCTGAGCCAAACTAATGATTCATGTACCAATCTGTGGCAACTGTACGATGTCCACACACACAACGGTTCACAGATAGCTTTTGTAAACAGGCAGATAAACACGTCTGTATCTGTCTGAGGTCGATCCTTGAAGTTTTCTTTGAAGTTAGAAGTATCGCCACCAATCAATGTCAATGCATGGGGGCTCGTTTTCCTTGGTAGTGGCAACCAGCTTGTCTTCCGGGGCACCACGGAATCTCAAGGAAGCGACCTTGTGTTTCGAGGCACTTGCAGCTAAACAGCTGTCCGTTGGAAGCTGTCATCTTTACAGCACAATACACAATCCAATTTCAGAAAGCCCACCGAACCTATACTTCCTTGATAATTTCTCGATGCTTTCTACCGCCTCAATCTTAAACTTTCTTTTTTTTTTCATTTCTTTTTTTCCTACCCTCTGACAACCTGAATTCACACAACTTGACACTGGAGAATTCTCTTTGAACCGAGCTCCAAATGCTTTTAATTCCGAATATTTATTATTTGTATCATTGGTTCTGATTTTCGACCAATGAAATTTTAGGTACACTATCAATTAAATAATTACCTCTATTCTAAAAATAGAAACCACTCTTGCCATTAGGAAATTCACGTGCTTACAAAATGTGATAGAAAAACATTCCATGTGTGATACAAAATATGCTTTTGGATTATCACCTGACAAGAACTGCTGTTTAAAGAGCTCAAGGAATACCTGCAGGTAAACTTATTGGTTGTTTTACATGCAGCCAACACATTTGCATGGATGTAAGCATCAGAAGAATACCCTTATTCATTCAAAGTATTTCTCATTGGGAAAGAAGTGATTAAATATTGTGTTGAGTTTAAAACAAAGCTCGCACTTGATGGCGACTGTTTATAATACAAAAAATTACTCTAATACATTGTTGTAGTTCTATGAAATTGCATGGTAGAATCAGAGGGACCCAAATGTTGGTCGATCTGCCAGTCGGTCCGTTAGTTGATCAGTTGGATGTCATTATCTAATGATCCACTGCATGTAGACCAAACTTCATAGGAACATTACCGAAGTTAGTGGCCTGCCTCTCATACCATCATACTTGCTTTGAGCTCATTTATTGGGGAATAGCTCTATATAAGAACGGTTTATTATTATTATTATTATTATTATTATTATTATTATTATTATTATTATTATTATTATTATTATTATTGATTAATTTATTTATTTATTTATTATTTTATTTTATTTATTAAATAAATAATTAATGTTGCTATTCTTACAAACAATTGTATAGGTAAGAACAAGATGCTTCCATACCTGATGCTGAGGATGAAGCAAGGTCAGGAGATCAGTATTGCCAATTAGGACTGATGACAGTCCCAAATCAGTGGGAGATCGTGTTTCTACGCACTGTCGTGCCACTAACCATGTATCAGTGATAAAGCCTAAAACATGACTAAAATGCATATCAAATAGAAAGATGCCAACCTTTGTAAATTTTGAGTTTTCTTCCAATTTGACTCCATGCTAAATACATGTAATATAAAGGATATTTATGCACAACGAGCTATAGATAGTGCAAACACATGGTTTGCGTGTTGCCATCTACTGCACTTCAAAGTAGGCAATGCCTAAGATACAGGACTAAGGGTGGGTCTTTATTATATAGCAAACTAATGATTGAATGTAGAAATAAAGTTGCCTTCGCCGCTCCCGCCGCTGTTATAATGGCCGGACTGTCACATTTTATTTGAAATTTTTGATTATGAGACATACACTGTTGTTTGTATCCATGCATGTTTCTCCTGCACCTTCGTGTCACATAAAATACAGTTTCCACACAATACAATACACGTGTGTCGTCATTCCTGTTCTGCTGTCTAATTTTTAACAGCGAGACTTTTTTTTTAAAATTTATTTTATTTTATTTTATTTGAGGCCAGGATGCAACAGCACAAATGGAGATACGTAAGTGACACAAGCAATAATAGTGAAAAGCTTTTGTCGTAAATAAATGTATTTATTTTTCCAGGTAATATCTGCAAGCAAATTAAAAAGTACTAGGACTCACGGTGAAAGTTAAAGATTTCGATGAAGATGCTTTCTCCATTTCCCATCATCTGTTTTGAAGCGACACACAGTTTGTGTCCCCATTGTAAATCCCTTTTACAACGTCAGCGAATTGCCAGCCAAAGGGTTGAGTGCCGTTTTTATTCCAGTGCCCGCTGGCTGGTCGCCATGGAGCAACTGGTGTAGCGACTGTAGCGTGACGTGTGGAAAAGGTCAGTGCATCAGGACACGTCAGTGCAACAACCCGCCTCCCAGTAACCCAGCAGACCAATGTGTGGGCGAAAGCAGCAGGACTGAGGTGTGCAGCGTCAACCCTCAACCTGGTGAGTTCTTTTGAATTCACAGTACTGTGTTCACCTGTGGGGGAAATTACATATGTTGTGCTTTTTTACGTGTTGATAGAACGTGTGATGAAATTCGGTAGGCATATTGTTCAGACCGACTCCCGTAGTGTCAAAAGTAACGAACATCACGTTCGTATGTTATTTTTAGAATGCATCCAAACTAATTTTGGTCATTCTTACACGTTATAAATTGATAAGCTAACCCCAACGGAACTTTACAAGTATAATTCATATACTATGATCATTATTTTCCCCTAGGGAAGATTCCCTTAGGAATACTGTGCCCTTGACATTTCATGATGTAGTGACTTTGGCCGTGGCACGAGTCAGCTAGTATAGTCAGAGTCAGCTAGTATATGCTGGGAAAATTCAAGGGATTCTTAATCTTATTGATTGGGTTGCCTTTTCTTCTCTAATACTTCCAAGTGCAGTCACTCGCACGGCAAGTGAACTGAACATTTGGTCAAAAATAATAGAAACAAGATGGCCAGCCATTCAAATCTATTTCCAGACAATTTCCTCCCCCACACAAACATTTACTAATCGTGTGGTGTTCTGGTCAGTTTTATTCATACGCAGACAACGGATTAATAATAATAATAATAATAATAATAATAATAATAATAATAATAATAATAATAATAATAATAATAATAATAATAATGATAATTTATCATTTACAAATATAAATACTTTTTTTTACACTACGTAATGTTTAGCCCATAACTGAACCCTCTGACATTGTCCTTTGAGGTAGATCAAATGTTTCTATGAAATTTGAACAAACTCCATTCAGTAGCTCTTAAGATGTGTGCAATGGACCGATCGACAGACAGACAGACTGATAGACATTTGACTTATGTTTCCCAACTATATAAAAGTATGTCTATATAAGTCTGGAAAATAAAATTTCCCTTAAAAAAAGAAAAACACTGCTAGCACCTGTCTAACCTAATTATCTATAGTCTTTGTCAACCCTCAGTTTCCACCTGTCTAACCTAATTATCTATAGTCTTTGTCAACCCTCAGTTTCCACCTGTCTAACCTAATTATCTATAGTTTTTGTCAACCCTCAGTTTCCACCTGTCTAACCTAATTATCTATAGTCTTTGTCAACCCTCAGTTTCCACCTGTCTAACCTAATTATCTATAGTCTTTGTCAACCGTCAGTTTCCACCTGTCTAACCTAATTATCTATAGTCTTTGTCAACCCTCAGTTTCCACCTGTCTAACCTAATTATCTATAGTCTTTGTCAACCCTCAGTTTCCACCCGTCTAACCTAATTATCTATAGTCTGTGTCAACCGTCAGTTTCCACCCGTCTAACCTAATTATCTATAGTCTTTGTCAACCCTCAGTATCCACCCGTCTAACCTAATTATCTATAGTCTTTGTCAACCCTCATTTTCCACCCGTCTAACCTAATTATCTATAGTCTTTGTCAACCCTCAGTTTCCACCTGTCTAACCTAATTATCTATAGTCTTTGTCAACCCTCAGTTTCCACCTGTCTAACCTAATTATCTATAGTCTTTGTCAACCCTCAGTTTCCACCTGTCTAACCTAATTATCTATAGTCTTTGTCAACCCTCAGTTTCCACCTGTCTAACCTAATTATCTATAGTCTTTGTCAACCCTCAGTTTCCACCTGTCTAACCTAATTATCTATAGTCTTTGTCAACCCTCAGTTTCCACCTGTCTAACCTAATTATCTATAGTCTTTGTCAACCCTCAGTTTCCACCTGTCTAACCTAATTATCTATAGCCTTTGTCAACCCTCAGTTTCCACCTGTCTAACCTAATTATCTATAGTCTTTGTCAACCCTCAGTTTCCACCTGTCTAACCTAATTATCTATAGTCTTTGTCAACCCTCAGTTTCCACCTGTCTAACCTAATTATCTATAGTCTTTGTCAACCCTCAGTTTCCACCTGTCTAACCTAATTATCTATAGTCTTTGTCAACCCTCAGTTTCCACCTGTCTAACCTAATTATCTATAGTCTTTGTCAACCCTCAGTTTCCACCTGTCTAACCTAATTATCTATAGTCTTTGTCAACCCTCAGTTTCCACCTGTCTAACCTAATTATCTATAGTCTTTGTCAACCCTAAGTTTTCACCTGTCTAACCTAATTATCTATAGTCTTTGTCAACCCTCAGTTTCCACCTGTCTAACCTAATTATCTATAGTCTTTGTCAACCCTCAGTTTCCACCTGTCTAACCTAATTATCTATAGTCTTTGTCAACCCTCAGTTTCCACCTGTCTAACCTAATTATCTATAGTCTTTGTCAACCCTCAGTTTCCACCTGTCTAACCTAATTATCTATAGTCTTTGTCAACCCTCAGTTTCCACCTGTCTAACCTAATTATCTATAGTCTTTGTCAACCCTCAGTTTCCACCTGTCTAACCTAATTATCTTTAGTCTTTGTCAACCGTCAGTTTCCACAGTCAAGTCATCTCAGCGTTCGTTCTGAGAGAGAACTCCAACAGGCACCACAATAAGACCACTACGTCATATCACAATGACGTCACTTCCTAAAACAGCGAGTGCTCTCATTCAGATTCAATCTTCTAATGTTAAGGGTTCGCAAACGGTGCAGTGTTTCCAGCGGAAACTGTTATCTCTAAGCCTTATAGGTTAACAACCCTGTTTTCAGTTTAAGATTCTAGCACTCCAATGTGTCAGGTGGCGTATCGTCCTAATGACACATGCTTCAGCTTATTTCTCGGAAATATTCATTTTGCAAGTCAATATCTAGCTTAAGTAATTTGTTTCTGGAAAGAAAACAGGTGTTACTAAAATTTAATAAATTTATAAAATTAGGAAAGGGCGTACACCAATATTATTAACAATACTGACAGAATGTTATTGTTTTGAATGTTAAAGCTGGAATGTTAGAAATTGATTTTTTGTTTTAGTTTTCGGTGGGTTTTTTGTGTGTTTTTTCTACATCTGAATTATGATTATGTTTGTTTTTGTATCCTCCACACCCCAGAAGGGGTGAGTAATGTGATTAAACCTTGAATCGTGGTTTTACCCAAAGTGTTCTGTTGTGATCTTCACAGCGAACGGCGTGTGGAGTAGTTGGGTCAACTGGGGCCCGTGCAGTGTGACGTGTGGCAAAGGCGTGTTGAGGCGTACGCGTGTGTGTCGGGAGCCGACGTGTGGAGGCGCCCCATGCACTGGACCCAGCGAAAGCACAATAGCCTGCACCCAAGTGCCCTGTCGTAAGTAATACTGCTTCTATACTTTTCCTGATAATACCAATAACAACAATAATAATAATAATAATAGTAGTAATAATAACAATAATAATAATAATAATAATAATAATAATAATGGTACTGGATGCAGTCAATATAAAAAATTTCAAAAATAAAAATTCGATTTTCTTCCGTCTTCTAATAGCGATCTCCCTGCCTTTACACCACCTGTTTGAGTGATGTATGTGTATTTGGGGTGTGTGAGGGTAAATGAGACAGGTGAGCGTGTATGTTGGTATAGATCGCCGCGCTTTGAGCCTTGGGGAAAGGCGCGTACATAGCATCCTGTATTATTATTATTATTATTATTATTATTATTATTATTATTATTATTATTATTATTATTATTATTATTATTATTATTATTATTATTATTATAATAATAATAATAATAATAATAATAATAATAATAATAATAATAATAATAATAATAATAGAAGAAGAAGAACAACAACAACGACAGTAACAACTATAACAGTGTTCGCACGGTCTTTAAAGCTAGGCAATTCTTACTCATCTTCATATAATATTAATATGGGCATATCACACCAGTCAATGTATATAATATTAAAATTTAAATAATATTTAAAATTTCTGAGGGCCAAACAACACAGACTTTAGTCTGACATGGACTCAGTGCACAAGTGTGCAGACAAAAAAAGCACTGGATGTAGAGCAAGGTGGCTACCTGGAACTATTGGCAGTGTCTAATGCCATCCCAAAGGGTGTCCAAGAAAAAGAAACATCACTGAAGGAGCTTGATGTGCTGTTATTGCAGGGTCAATCTAAATTTTATGCTAGCATTTTTTTTTTTTACTTTCTGTGGCTAACCCGTTCTCCAAATGAACATGAATGCTATCCAAAGGGTTGAACACTTACAACTACACAAAGGGTGAAAAATCACATGTTCAACCAATAATGTTTGCGACTGACCATTTGTTTATTGACATTTGTATTGCAAGTCTAAAACGTGCTCACCACGTCTTTGAAAAGTCTTTGAATGGTAAGGCTAAATGTCTGTACGAGCCCTGAATAATAACAACCCCAATAATATGATAATAATGCACTATAGGTTCCGTTCTATGAACACCCCCACCCTCCCCCGCCCCCCACACCCCATCCCAACCTCATCTCCCCCAACCTCCTGTCCTGGATGGCGCTGTTCTTGCAGATGTCGCACTTTCGCTCAGAAGGCAGCTCGAATTTCGCTCACATGGGCAAAGAATAAATCCCAGATTAAAATTAATAGATAAACAAATAAATAAATAAATTAATAATAAATAAATACATAAATAAAATAAATAAATAATCATCATCATAATAATGTCAGAACAAGAGGAAGAGGATAAAAATATAGAGGCCTAAGAAGACGCCATTAGATCATCACTAAAACGATGTACGTATTGTGAAATAAAACAAATTCTTTTCATCATTGGTATCATATAATTGTATAAAGTTTGGCTCATTTCTCGAACGGCGCGATTGCTTTGATGATGTGCTGACTTGTACAGTCAAACCTTTTATAAAATAACCATTGTTGCAGCAACCACCATTGGTACGTTCTTTCTGCCTTCCAACACTGTCCTGTCCTGTTATTCCTCTTATTTTCCTTCAAAACCAGTATGTGTGTGGGTGGGTGTGGGTGTGTGTCACAACCTTCACCTTTTGGTGGTGACAGGAGAGGGTATTACTCGTCCTTTGATGGGGTCGGTTGGTCCACCTCATTCCTAAATGCTTTGACATTAAATCTATAGATTTCTTTTAAACATTTTTATTTTCTATATCATTTTATGTATGTATTTATTTACACAACATTTGCGTTTAAAAACATATGTACAAAGAGTGTTCCCAAGGTGAAATTTAAATTACAGGTGAGTACAAGTACAGCTATAATTAGACCACCCACCATTTCTCTCTCTACCTCCCTCTCTCTCTCCCTCTGTCTTTTTTTTCTCTCTCTTTCTTTCTCACTCTCTCTTTCTTTCTTTCTCTCTCTTTCTTTCTCTCTCTCTTTCTCTCTCTCTCCCTCTCTCTTTCTTTCTCTCTCCCTCTCTCTCCCTCTGTCTTTCTTTCTTTCTCTATGTCTTTCTTTCTTTTTCTCTCTCTCTCTCCCTCTGTCTTTCTTTCTTTCCATCTCTCTCCCCCTCTCTCTCCGTCTGTCTCTCTCTCTCTCTCTCTCTCTCTTTCTCTCTCTCCGTTTGTCTTTCTTTCTTTCTCTCTCTCTCTCTCTCTCTCTCTCTCTCTCTCTCTCTCTCTCTCTCTCTCTCTCTCTCTCTCTTTCTCTCTCTCCGTCTGTCTTTCTTTCTTTCTCTTTCTCTCTCTCTCTCTCTCTCTCTCTCTCTCTCTCTCTCTCTCTCTCTCTCTTTCTCTCTCTCTCTCTCTCTCTCTCTCTCTCTCGCTCTCTCTCTCTCTGACTCTCTCTCTCTATCATAGAACAATGGCTAAACAATATTAATAAGCACACATTTTCTGGAACATTATATGTTGGCTTCCCCAAAGCTTCTTCTGCGTAACTTACAATTATATGGCATGCATTCACAATCTCTTGAATTTCTAAAAACTTTTATCTCTGACAGACAACATTGTGTTTATGTAAATAACCAAAAGTTACACTTTGAGACCGTTACTCCTGGAGTACCCCAAGGATCTATTTAATTTTATGAACTTTGTTATTTTGTATCTACATAAATGATCTCTCCCTTCATATTTCTACTCCTTGTGAACTCTTCGCTCTTGACGCTACATTACACTCTCAAATTACAAACATGAATTATTCAGCCTCATCTTTGTAAAAGGGTTACTGAACTACAGGAATGGACTGAATCCAAATATATGGCCCTCAGTCCAAACAAACAAAATCCATGTTATTACAGCACAGTACACTTCATTGTCGACAGGAAGAGAATAGCAAAATCAACAGAGAATCAATCAAAGACTTGCTCAAAGTTGGAGTGATCGATCGTGACTGTATGAAATGTACAATAAATGACGGTAGTCATCAATCAAGGTCCAGCGAGGGTACTCGTGCAGAGAGCCGGAGGCACACTCAGATAGCACTACACACAGACACGTACGCGCTTCCGGGTTCTGAGATTAAAAACAAGCAAATGCGTTACTCTTGCTGTAGACTTGAATTAATTCATCTCCTGCAATCACTTCTAGAATCACTCTGTGGGGAATCACAAGAATTTCAAGTACCGAACAAATCTATCTTTGAGCAAAAATTTATGTTGGCTTTGTGTTTACTTCCTACTTTCAACATTTGGTGACATTTTAACGTAAATTGCATATTTTACAACCTGCTTACTAACAATCAACAACAACTGCGCAGTTGTGTAGATGTGCAGTACTATCTTACAGTGTATTGAAGCTTTAGTATAGTGTGTGTTATTGTGATCAGACTTTCAAAATGTATTATTATTAATTAATTAATTAATTAACTGAAAGTATTACATACAATCTAGTGCTAATTTGGCATAAATATATAATTATTGATTTGTAATATAAAATTTATTGTTTGGGTCCCCACCCCTATCCCCCTTAACTCTTCTGTTCCTCCCCACTACAGATACCGTTGTATACCTGTCATTGTTCTGCAACCACCCACACACACCCTCCCTTCCCCCCCCCCACCCCCCGTTGGGATGCAGATATTTTCTGTTTAAATAGTATCCCAACTTTGTCATTCCCATTTGTTCTTTCTCGTTCCTAATCAGTTCTATCAATCTGATATCTTTGCTAGACCAGTCACCTACCTTTTTTCTTCTCTACAAAAACTCCTCATTTGTTTATGGGGGTCAGTTGGGTCAACTTGGAGCTATTGGACGCCTTCTGCCAAACGGTCACAGTGCTTTCTTTGGTATTATTATTTAGCAATTTGGGCTTTTTTATTTATGTGTTTTGTTAATATTTTATTATGATGTTTATATTCTCTGTTGTTTTTGTAAACGAGGTTTGATAAATTAGAGTACATCCTCAGCGTCACCTGCATGGGATGCATTTATTGTAAAGTGACCGGCTGGTGGAGTGCCTTCAGTGTTACAACTAGGGTTGTTTCAGCAGATCTTTTATACGGATCAGGGGAGAGTCCTCCTTCAACCAAGTTGTGGTCCTGATTTAGGTCTTTGCAGTCGGCTGGACCCTATAAACAATGACTAACTAACTAACCACGGCAGAGGGGCCGGGTAGCTCAGTTGGTAAGAGCGTCTTGCTAGTAACCGAAAGGTCGCTGGTTCGAATCCCGGATTGGTCAACGTGTGATCATATTATTTTCCCCTTTACCAACAACTGGCCCGCTGGTGTCAGTATAAATCGGTCCAGTAGTCACCTATATGCGAAAGTGTCGTGTGACTATAATCTACAAAACAAACAACAACCACGGCAACTCTCAACCCCAACTCCCCCCCCCCACTCCCCCCCACTCCCCCTTCTCTCTGTCTCTCTCTCTCTCCCCCCCCCCACCCCCCCCCCTACATCAAAATATGTCACTTTTCACTTGGCCTTTCAAAGATGGCTTTTGAATTGGTCATCTTAATATATGTCATGCAATTAGCAAAGCATATGAAATATGCCGGGGGTTTCAGAATAAATAGTATCCCCACTTTCTGGAAATGTAGTGCTTTAAATTCACACTGTCGCTGTATTTCTCCTGTGTTATTTCTCATTCCTGCTCTGTTCTATCAATCTGCTATACTATCTTCTTCTTTCTTAGACCAGTCACCTACCTTTTTTCTTGAAAGCTCTTCCGGGACAAAACTCCTCATTTGTGTGTGAGGTCTGTTGGATCAGCTCGGGAATATGGGACGCTTTCTGCCAAATGGTCATTGGGGCTTCCTATGATATTATTATTTAGCAATGTAGGCATTTTATATGTATGTGTTTTGTTCATATTTTATAATCAGCACTTTAGGCTCTTTCCACGAGAAAGATTATTGCATCATTTTGTTGCAGAGATCCATAACCTCCACACACAAAGTGTTTCTGGGGGTAAAATGTGGGTACCTAGTTACAAAGGCGTCCGCGGCAATATTGCAGTAGACCTATCATATCTTCCTATCTTATCCCGTAACTCGGAGGTCGTAGGGGCACCACAGATGATCGTTTTAACCAGCGTACTCCATCTTACCCTGTCCTCAGCAACCCTGATGGTTTCGCTCAGTGTCAAACCAGTCCATTCTTGAATGTTGTCCTCCCACCTCTTTTTCGGTCTCCATCTTCTTCTACCTCCTTGCACTATGACCTACAGGATTGTCTTTGCAAGGCCTGAAGATCTGGTGACGTGGCCATACCATCGAAGTTTCCGTTTTTTCACAACTGTGAGCAGATCATCGTGTTGTCCAATGGCGTGTGTGATGGTCTGTTGGACTTCGTCTTTGGTTGTGTACTGGGTATAGGAAATGCCCAGAAGTCTTTTGTAGCACCTCATCTGCATGCTTTGTATTCTTCGTTGTAGATCTGCTGTGAAGGTCCATGTTTCGGAAGCTAATAAGAAGATGAAGATGACAAGGAAGCGCAGCAGTCTTAACTTGGAATGTAGTCCCGTCTTTCCAACTTCGCTTCAACCTCTCCAGGGCAGCAGTTGTCTGTGCTATCGGGACCCATTTTCTGATACAATTGCTCCTAAATATTTGAAGCTGTGCGCCATGATGAGGGATTGGCCTTGGACTTTGATGTCCGTGTTGATGCCATTGGTGTTGTTGGTCATCATTTTGGTCTTCTTTGGCGGCAGGGATAGCTCAGTGGTCAGAACGCACGACTTGTGTGAGTGCGTCCTGGGCGATGTGGCTTCGAATCCTGACTTCAGCAAACTATTGTGTGATTGCTGGATATTACGGGCCAGCGCCTTGAGAAGCTCTCTGAGCTTGTAAGTGCGCTATATAAGAAAAATCTCTTTCTTTCTTCTCCGCACTTATTTCCATTCCTTAGGCTCTGGAGGTGGTGTCAAGCCTCTGTACCAGCTGTTCAAGTTCTTGTTCCTCTCCAGCCAATCCATCAATCTCATCCGCAAAACGAAGGTTGAAGATTGCTCTTCCCCCTATGCTGACTGTGCATTTGTGATCTGCAAGGGCATGATGCGCTCTAGGAAGATGTTGAAGAGTGTTGGAGAGAGTAGGCATCCCTGACGCAAACCGATTGTTGTTCTGAACCAGTTTCCGGTGACGCTGTTGTGGAGGACTGCACTGGTAGGCTTGTCATACAGGCTTTTGATGATTTCAATAATTTTAGGGCTGATGTTGTACACTCTCATGGTTGCCCACAGAGCTGCAAGCCAGATTCGGTCAAATGCCTTTTTGAAGTCTACGAACACATGGTATAGATGTTGTTGGTGCTGTAGGTATTTCTCGCATATTATTTTGAGGTTGAAAATCTGTTCAGTGGTACTTTGCCCTGCCATGAATCCTGCTTGTTCTTCATCTATGATTTGTTTAACTTGGGGTTTCAACTTATTGATTATTATTTCATGGAGGACCTTGCTGGGATGGCTGATGAGGCTGATGGTGCGGTAATTTTCACATTACTGAAGATTATGTAGTCCACTCCCCACTCTGCCAGATCTTGTTACAGATAATGGTGAGCGTGTCAATCATCGATTCTCCTCCTGCTTGAAGCAATTCCGCGTGTATGTTGTCCACTCCCGCAAACTTACCCTTCTTCAGCGATTGCATTGCTGCCTCAACTTCTTCTCGGAGAATTGGGAGGATTTCAGAGCAGTACTCTGTCTATCTGTCCAAGACTTCTTTTTCTTCTGTAAAGCATATGCCAGATTTGCTTTGGATCGTGGATACCTCTATTTCCTGGCATTGGTCTTCAATCCAGTTATCCTTTGCTGTGCGCATGCCTTTTCGGATGTCATTGTTGGTTTTTTGGTAGGCATCAGCTCCCTGTGAGGTGTTCTTTTTCCTTTTCATCTCTCTTCGTTTATCACACAGGTCCAAAAATTCAGGTGTGATCCACGGCTTCTTCTTTGGCCGGTGCTTTCCAAGGATCTCCTTGGCGGCATCTGTCACAGCTTAGTTGAAGGTGGTGGTCATGGTGTTGACACCTTCATCACCAGGTTTGCAGTGGTCAAAGCGGCTAAAAAAAAGCTCTGCGTCTAGATTTCCCTTAAGAGATTTTCCAATTTGTTCCATTCTCTGACCTGCATTATATGACTGGATCTTATTGTAAACCGCTGTGGCAAAAGGTTAACTTTATGTATTGTCTGATTTTGCATGTGGGGCTTTCTCATTGTATAAATTCTAATGCAATATTGTAATTTGTTTCGTGTTTGTTTGTTTCCTTTCATGTAAAGCGCTATGCGTTTGTCTATAAAAAGACAAGTAATAGTGCTATATAATTGTCCATTATTATTATTATTATTATTATTATTATTATTATTATTATTATTATTATTATTATTATTATTATTATTATTTATACAGAAAACCCCAGCCCCCTAACAGGTGTATGTGTGGGTGTGTGTGTGAATTTTCAACATCATGTATTATTAACAATATATTATTAGGCTATTATTATTTTTTTTTAAATTATTATTAATTACTTTATGAACTAACTTGTGTGTGTTAGATTAAGATACTTATAACATTATTTTTCTAATTCATTGTTATTGTTACAAGGGCAGGATGTAAAAAGTGCGCTGAGCGCTTACTCTTTTTCCCCTCGGAAAATTAAAATGATCTTATCCTCTCTCTCTCTCTCTCTCTCTCTCTCTCTCTCTCTCTCTCTCTCTCTCTCTCTCTCTCTCTCTCTCTCTCTCTCTCTCTCTTTCTCTCTCTCTCTCTCTTTTTCTTTCTCTCTCTCTCTCTTTCTGCCTCCCTCTCTCTTTGATACCCCCTCACAGAAATAATGAAGTTGTTTATCTTGCACATTGAACATGTACAGTACGTCTGTGTCTAAATCATAATGCGTGGTAGATGCCGCAGTCACCAGCATGAGACTGATTGCCTAATCAGTCACTTGTGTTGATGACAGGATCGTGCCAAGGAAAGTGTGGCGGTTTAGGTACTGACAATGTGTGTAAGTGCCAGAAGGACTGTAAATTGGGATGCTGTGCCGACTTTAAGGCAGTCTGTGGTAAGTACACTTGTTTTGCTTTTTTCTATATAGATCTCCTGCTCCAAACGCCATGCTCTCTCTCTCTCTCTCTCTCTCTCTCTCTCTCTCTCTCTCTCTCTCTCTCTCTCTCTCTCTCTCTCTCTCTCTCTCTCTCTCTCTCTGACTGTATTTATTGATGTGATTTTTATATTATTCTTATATTTTTCTTTTATATATGACATCAGTGTATCTAATGTGCACCACTGTTGATCGAATTCTAACCATTTTAATGTGTGTATGTTGTTCAGCGAGCTGCAGGAACAGATGTAACGAGTCTGTCACGAGCTACCAGCACCCATGTCAGTGTGACCGCAACAACTGCAAGTACCCGTGGGCCGGTTCCAAATGCTGCGACGATTACATTACATTGTGTCAAGGAGGTAGGTACCACTCCTGTTCTTTCTGTCTCCATCTGTCTGACTCCTACTCCGTCTGTCTGTCTCTCTTCTGTCTGTCTGTCTGTCCGTCTCTCCTCTGTCTGTCTCTCTCTCTCCTACTCATACTCTCTTCCTCCTCCTCCTCCCTCCTTCTATCGCCCTCCCTCTATTGCCCTCCCTCTATCGCCCT
>CM072527.1:49565837-49578337 GCA_036898135.1 Oncomelania hupensis
TCTTTTTAATTCACAGTACTGTGTTCACCTGTGGGGGAAATTATATATGTTGTGCTTTTTTAAGTGTTGATAGAACGTGTGATGAAATTCAGTAGGCATATTGTTCAGACTGACTCCCGCAGTGTCAAAGGTAACGAACATCACGTTCGTATGTTATTTTTAGAATGCATCCAAAGTAATTTTGGTCATTCTTACACGTTATAAATTGATAAGCTATCCCTAACGGAACTTTTCAAGTATAATTCATATACTATGATCATTATTTTCCCCTAGGGAAGATTCCCTTAGGAATACTGTGGCCTTGACATTTCACGATGTAGTGACTTTGGCCGTGGCACGAGTCAGCTAGTATAGTGTGTTTGCTGGGAAAATTCAAGGGATTCTTAATCTTATTGATTGGGTTGCCTTTTCTTCTCTAATACTTCCAAGTGCAGTCACTCGCACGGCAAGTGAACTGAACATTTGGTCAAAAATAATAGAAACAAGATGGCCAGCCATTCAAATATATTTCCAGACAATTTCCTCCCCCACACAAACATTTACTAATCGTGTGGTGTTCTGATCAGTTTTATTCATACGCAGACAACGGATTAATCATAATAATAATAATAATAATAATAATAATAATAATAATAATAATAATAATGATAATGATAATTTATAATTTACAAATATAAATACTTTTTTTAACACTACGTAATGTTTAGCCTATAACTGAACCCTCTGACATTGTCCTTTGAGGTAGATCAAATGTTTCTATGAAATTTGAACAAACTCCATTCAGTAGCTCTTAAGATGTGTGCAATGGACCGATCGACAGACAGACAGACTGATAGACATTTGACTTATGTTTCCCAACTATATAAAAGTATGTCTATATAAGTCTGGAAAATAAATTTCCCCCCTCCCCCACCCCCTAAAAAAAAAAAACTCTGCTAGCACCCGTCTAACCTAATTATCTATAGTCTTTGTCAACCCTCAGTTTCCACCTGTCTAACCTAATTATCTATAGTCTTTGTCAACCCTCAGTTTCCACCTGTCTAACCTAATTATCTATAGTCTTTGTCAACCCTCAGTTTCCACCTGTCTAACCTAATTATCTATAGTCTTTGTCAACCCTCAGTTTCCACAGTCAAGTCATCTCAGCGTTCGTTCTGAGAGAGAACTCCAACAGGCACCACAATAAGACCACTAAGTCACATCACAATGACGTCACTTCCTAAAACAGCGAGTGCTCTCATTCTGATTCAATCTTCTAATGTTAAAGGTTCGCAAACGGTGCAGTGTTTTCAGCGGAAACTGTTATCTCTAAGCCTTATAGGTTAACAAACCTGTTTTCAGTTTAAGATCCTAGCACTCCAATGTGTCGGGTGGCGTATCGTCCTAATGACACATGCTTCAGCTTATTTCTCGGAAATATTCATTGAGCAAGTCAGTATCTAGCTTAAGTAATTTGTTTCTGGAAAGAAAACAGGTGTTACTAAAATTTAATAAATTTATAAAATTTGGAAAGGGCGTACAACAATATTATTAACAATACTGACAGAATGTTATTGTTTTGAATGTTAAAGCTGGAATGTTAGTAATGTATTTTTTGTTTTAGTTTTCGTTTTCTTTTCTTTTTGTTTTTTACATCTGAATTATGATTATGTTTGTTTTTGTATCCTCCACACCGCAGAAGGGGTGAGTAATGGGATTAAATCTTGAATCGTGGTTTTACCCAAAGTGTTCTGTTGTGATCTTCACAGCGAACGGCGTGTGGAGTAGTTGGGTCAACTGGGGCCCGTGCAGTGTGACGTGTGGCAAAGGCGTGTTGAGGCGTACGCGTGTGTGTCGGGAGCCGACGTGTGGAGGCGCCCCATGCACTGGACCCAGCGAAAGCACAATAGCCTGCAACCAAGTGCCCTGTCGTAAGTAATACTGCTTCTACACTTTTCCTGATAATACCAATAACAACAATAATAATAATAATAGTAATAATAACAATAATAATAATAATAATAATAATAATAATAATAATAATAATAATAATAATAATAATAATAGAAGAACAACAACAACAACAACGACAGTAACAACAATAACAGGGTTCGCACGGTCTTTAAAGCTAGGCAATTCTTACTCATCTTCATATAATATTAATATGGGCATATCACACCAGTCAATAATATTTAAAATTTCTGAGGGCCAAACAACACAGACTTTAGTCTGACATGGACTCAGTGCACAAGTCTGCAGACAAAAAAAGCACTGGATGTAGAGAGAGGTGGCTACCTGGGACTATTGGCAGAGTCTAATGCCATCCCAAAGGGTGTCCAAGAAAAAGAAACATCGCTGAAGGAGCTTAATGTGCTGTTACTGCAGGGTCAATCTAAATTTTAAGCTAGCATTTTGTTTTTGTTTTTTTACTTTCTGTTGCTAACCCATTCTCCAAATGAACATGAATGCTATCCAAAGGGTTTAACACTTACAACTACACACATGGGGAAAACACACATGTTCAACCAATAGTGTTTGCGACTGACCATTTTGTTTATTGACATTATTGCAAGCCTAAAACGTGCTCACCACGTCTTTGAAAAGTCTTTGAATGGTAAGGCTAAATGTCTGTACGAGCCCTGAATAATAACAACCCCAATAATATAATAATAATGCACTATAGATTCCGTTCTTTGAACACCCCCCCTCCCCCGCCACCCCTCCCCCATACCCCATCCCACCCTCATCTCCCCCAACCTCCTGTCCTGGGTGGCGCGGCTCTTGCAGCTGTCGCACTTTCGCTCAGAAGGCAGCTCCAATTTCGCTCACATGGGCAAAGAATAAATCCCAGATTAAAATTAATGGATAAACAAATAAATAAAGAAATTAATAATAAATACATAAATAAAATAAATAAATAATCATCATCATAATAATGTCAGAACAAGAGGAAGAGGATAAAAATATAGAGGCCTAAGAAGACGCCATTAGATCATCACTAAAACGATGTATGTATTGTGAAATAAAACAAATTCTTTTCATCATTGGTATCATATAATTGTATAAAGTTTGGCTCATTTCTCCAACGGCCCGATTGCTTTGATGTGCTGACTTGTACAGTCAAACCTTTTATAAAATAACCATTGTTGCAGCAACCACCATTGGTACGTTCTTTCTGCCTTCCAACACTGTCCTGTCCTGTTATCTCTCTTATTTTCCTTCAAAACCAGTATGTGTGTGGGTGGGTGTGGGTGTGTGTCACAACCTTCACCTTTTGGTGGTGACAGGAGAGGGTATTACTCGTCCTTTGATGGGATCGGTTGGTCCACCTCATTCCTAAATGCTTTGACATTAAATCTATAGATTTCTTTTAAACATTTTTATTTTCTGTATCATTTTATGTATGTATTTATTTACACAACATTTGCGTTTAAAAACATATGTACAAAGAGTGTTCCCAAGGTGAAATTTAAATTACAGGTGAGTACAAGTACAGCTATAATTAGACCACCCACCATCTATCTCTCTCTACCTCCCTCTCTCTCTCTCCCTCTGTCTTTTTTTTCTCTCTCTCTTTCTTTCTCACTCTCTCTTTCTTTCTTTCTCTCTCTTTCTTTCTCTCTCTCTTTCTCTCTCTCTCCCTCTCTCTCTTTCTCTCTCTCCCTCCCTCTCTCTCCCTCTCTCTCCCTCTCTCTTTCTTTCTCTCTCCCTCTCTCTCTCCCTCTGTCTTTCTTTCTTTCTCTATGTCTTTCTTTCTTTTTCTCTCTCTCTCTCTCCCTCTGTCTTTCTTTCTTTCCATCTCTCTCCCTCTCTCTCTCCGTCTGTCTTTCTCTCTCTCTCTTTCTCTCTCTCCGTTTGTCTTTCTTTCTTTCTCTCTCTCTCTCTTTCTCTCTCTCTCTCTCTCTCTCTCTCTCTCTCTTTCTCTCTCTCCGTCTGTCTTTCTTTCTTTCTTTCTCTCTCTCTCTCTCTTTCTCTCTCTCTCTCTCTCTCTTTCTCTCTCTGACTCTCTCTCTCTCTATCATAGAACAATGGCTAAACAATATTAATAAGCACACATTTTCTGGAACATTATATGTTGGCTTCCCCAAAGCTTCTTCTGCGTAACTTACAATTATATGACATGCATTCACAATCTCTTGAATTTCTAAAAACTTTTATCTCTGACAGACAACATTGTGTTTATGTAAATAACCAAAAGTTACACTTTGAGACCGTTACTCCTGGAGTACCCCAAGGATCTATTTAATTTTATGAACTTTGTTATTTTGTATCTACATAAATGATCTCCCCCTTCATATTTCTACTCCTTGTGAACTCTTCGCTCTTGACGCCACATTACACTCTCGAATTACAAACATGAATAATTCAGCCTCATCTTTGTAAAAGGGTTACTGAACTACAGGAATGGACTGAATCCAAATATATGGCCCTCAGTCCAAACAAACAAAATCCATGTTATTACAGCACAGTACACTTCATTGTCGACAGGAAGAGAATAGAAAAATCAACAGAGAATCAATCAAAGACTTGCTCAAAGTTGGAGTGATCAATCGTGACTGTATGAAATGTACAATAAATGGCGGTAGTCATCAGTCAAGGTCCAGCGAGTGTACTCGTGCAGAGAGCCAGAGGCACACTCAGATAGTACTACACACAGACACGTACGCGCTTCCGGGTTCTGAGATTAAAAACAAGCAAATGCGTTACTCTTGCTGTAGACTTGAATTAATTCATCTCCTGCAATCACTTCTAGAATCACTCTGTGGGGAATCACAAGAATTTCAAGTACCGAACAAATCTATCTTTGAGCAAAAATTTATGTTGGCTTTGTGTTTACTTTCTACTTTCAACATTTGGTGACATTTTCACGTAAATTGCATATTTTACCACCTGCTTACTAACAATCAACAACAACTGCGCAGTTGTGTAGTTGTGCAGTTCTATCATACAGTGTATTGAAGCTTTAGTGTAGTGTGTGTTATTGTGATCAGACTTTCAAAATGTATTATTATTAATTAATTAATTAATTAACTGAAAGTATTACATACAATCTAGTGCTAATTTGGCATAAATATATAATTATTGATTTGTAATATAAAATTTATTGTTTAGGTCCCCACCCCTATCCCCCTTAACTCTTCTGTTCCTCCCCACTACAGATACCGTTGTATACCTGTCATTGTTCTGCAACCACCCACACACCCCCTCCCTTCCCTCCCCCCCCCCCCCCCCCCCCCCCGTTGGGATGCAGATATTTTCTGTTTAAATAGTATCCCAACTTTGTCATTCCCATTTGTTCTTTCTCGTTCCTAATCAGTTCTATCAATCTGATATCTTTGCTAGACCAGTCACCTACCTTTTTTCTTCTCTACAAAAACTCCTCATTTGTTTATGGGGGTCAGTTGGGTCAACTTGGAGCTATTGGACGCCTTCTGCCAAACGGTCACAGTGCTTTCTATGGTATTATTATTTAGCAATTTGGGCTTTTTTATTTATGTGTTTTGTTAATATTTTATTATGATGTTTATATCCTCTTTTGTTTTTGTAAACGAGGTTTGATAAATTAGAGTACATCCTCAGCGTCACCTGCATGGGATGCATTTATTGTAAAGTGACCGGCTGGTGGAGTGCCTTCAGTGTTACAACTAGTGTTTTTTCAGCAGATCTTTTATACGGATCAGGGGTGAGCCCTCTTTCAACCAAGTTGTGGTCCTGATTTAGGTCTTTGCAGTCGGCTGGACCCTATAAACAATGACTAACTAACTAACCACGGCAACTCTCAACCCCAACTCCCCCCCACTCCCTCCCCTTCTCTCGATCTCTCCCCCCCCCCTCCCCCCCTCATGTCTGATCCCTACATCAAAATATGTCACTTTTCACGTGGCCTTTCAAAGATGGCTTTTGAATTGGTCATCTTAATATATGTCATGCAATTAGCAAAGCATATGAAATATGCCGGGGGTTTCAGAATAAATAGTATCCCCACTTTCTGGAAATGTAGTGCTTTAAATTCACCCTGTCGCTGTATTTCTCCTTTGTTATTTCTCATTCCTACTCTGTTCTATTAATCTACTATACTATCTTCTTCTTTCTGGTCGACCAGGATGTAGATATGGGATTTGGAAGGGGTAAAGTTCAGCAGGATTCGGGAGGATAGGGCTCTGTAGAATCCCAAGTTGGAGTCACTGTCACGTGGGGTTTATGGGCTCTGCACAATGGAATTATGGACCCTCACGTTTATTCGGTGGGAACTGCTAGTAAGTCACCCTATGAATTACTTTAATAAATTTATTTGTTTAGCTCGTTCTGTGTTAAGGTTGGGGTACAGAGATAGATAGATAAAATGGTAAAAGATTACTGTCACACTAGCTTTCACACGGCTATGAATCATATGTAGTCCAGCCACTTGATAACAGTTAAAATCACACATTTATTTCTTCTACTCTATACAAGATTCTCTAAGTACTAATCTAACTTAAAATGTCTCAGTTACTGCTAATAGTTCGATCGCTGATAGTCTAGGCAGCTGTTATTTCTTCCTCGGGCACTTGCTATTACTTTGCATGTAGATTTGGACTACTGTGGTCCGTTTTACAGTTTCTGAAGAGTTGGACTACTGTGGTCCTGTTATGATCAGTTTAAGTGCACCTTCGCTGATTACACTTAACTGCTAGATGGTGCGTGAGAAGTCCTTCTGTGAGGTAGCTTCTGGTCCACCTGTGTCGTTGTGTAGTTGGGTTCCCTTGCCTCGCTGTGGGGTCTGACAGGGTGTTTTTCAAGGTAGCTCTTTCCGACTTGTGCGGTAGAGGCTCCTCAACCAACTCGTCGTTTCTGTGGAGTGATGTGCACAGGATAGCTCGCCTGCTCGTCTGTAATATAAGAGACGAAATTCTGCACAACCCTGAATCATCGGTTTGTGCAGAGCGTCTCACTGAAAGCCAAAGTAGCCCTCAGTGATAGCTCCACATCTCTATACATAAGCGACGAACATTCTGCTACTTCCGGGGTCCACTGGAATCTCACTCTAAATTCCTATACATACATAAATATCAAACGTGGCTAACTATACACATACAGAATTAATAATAATATAAACATTCAGTGGTACAGCCACTGGTCTGCAAACATACATATAAGTTAAACAACAGTGGTTCCGTATGGTATGCAACATGGCGGCGCAACCTGTCATGTTTCGCCACGTGTTCGGCTTTTCCACATGGTCACGCAAATTCGGATTAACAATTCACATTTATGCATAGCAAATTCCACAAACATAATTTCAACAATAATATAAATATATCACGATGAAACAGAAGGGTGTTCATTTACCTGTTTGACAAGTTCAGGCCCGTGATGACTTGATAGATTTCTGAGATTCTAAAGTCCTGCTTCCTGGTCTATGAGTGAAGAGATTTCTCTAGCTGTGGAGATGTTGACTCTACCTCGTCTCACACACGACTGATTCAAACTGCGCTAAGATCTGACACAGTCAGAACTGCTCTACCCGCTTAGCCTGCTTCTGATTGGTTAAAACGGTCAGATTCAAAGCTCAAGTGCTGACTCACTGCGCAGCGTGGGTCGGGCTCGCGGTGTGTACTTTAATTGCTGCTGTGTACTATACTGACTCTCTACTGTTACAATGTCTACACAAGGCTGAATAGTAATAGGCAGAGTTAAAACTAGCCAGTTCATGACAGTCACCTAACTTCAGAACCAACGAAGATATCTCCTCATTTGTGTGTGAGGTCTGTTGGATCAGCTCGGGAATATGGGACGCTTTCTGCCAAATGGTCATTGGGGCTTCCTATGATATTATTATTTAGCAATGTAGGCATTTTATATGTATGTGTTTTGTTCATATTTTATAATGATGTTTGTATTCTATTTTGTTTTTGTAAACGGGGGTTCGATAAAGCCTCAGCGTCCCCTGCGTGGGATGTCTTAAAACCCCTTAACTGCCCACAGCCGTAAATCGTGCGGCTTGATTTTCTGCTTCCTGTGTGCTCAAAAACGTTCGCCGTGCGTGTACTATTCGTCAGCATTCTGTAGTCACCAAAGAAGGGAGATAACAGCAGTAACTGTTGGCAGAGCAGCTAGAAATATCCAACCAACGGTTCTTTCCCTTTGACTGTTATAAATTGTAAAAACCGAAACTGGTATAAGTTTTGAAATTCCAGTATTTGTCAGTCTTCAGTCATGAAGCCAAAATGGCGGACGTTGGTCGATGAGAGGGTACTACGAGGTCTGTTTTCAGAGGATATTCAGCACTTGAAGTGCTTCAAGAGGTCCTAAATGATCAAGAAAGTGATGATGAAGACCTTATCACACAAAATTCATATACTGGAAGTAGTGTGTGGACTTTGGCTGCTCTGTGGGTTGTGACTTTGTTAGTGGCTGATTCTCTACAGATGTGGAGTATGACGTGTGATTCGGACTGGCATTACCATAGACAGGTACTCCTTATTTCTGTGCATGATATAGCAGTGAAGTTAATTTTCAAGTAGTGTAATGAGTGCTTGATGTTTGTCCTTTTGTTACACCAGTTTTATGTGGTGTTCTGTGCTGCATTTTTTGTGTTGATGTGTGTTTTTATGTTCCAAAAATACTTGACCACGGACAAAAACAAGAATAAATAATTACTTAAAAAATTTATGTCTTGTCAAATGAAACTATTTTTACTTGAAATTGAAGCCAGGGATGTTACAAAAAAAACTTGCCAAATATCTAAGAGATATATCTTCAAATGCCTGAATTATTCACGTTTTAGTGAACACACCCTCAAAAGTCAAATTTTTGCTCCGGCATACAGGAGTACAGGTGCGCTTTTTTATTCCGGCAGGTAAGTGACCGGCTGGTGGAGTGCCTTCAGTGTTGCCACTAGGGTTGTTTCGGCAGATCTTTTATGTGGATCAGGGGTGAGTCCTCTTTCAGCCAAGTTGTGGTCTTGATTTGGTGGTCCTGATTCGGCTCTTTGCAGTTCGCTGGACCATGTAAGCAATGAATAACTAACTAATCTAAACAACTATAATAAACCATTTCATATCGTTGGCTTCTCCAATCCTGGTTATGCAATATGACTTTAGATTCTTAAGTGGCAGTACCTGGTTATTCTTTAAAACAATGTCATATAATAAATATACTTGTTTATTAATATACCTTAGTGAAACCGTTAATTTCAAGCGTCTGTATCACTTTGAGCAGCATAAGATTGAGTGTGTTTGTGTTGAAATACATATAAAACATGCAGCTCCAATAATCATAGGTTTCATATCCAGACATCCTTCTACACATAATGACTGGTTTTATAACTTCACTTCTATGACTGATGCTCTACTATTATAATTTTTAAAAAAAATTACTTTAGGGGATTTTAATATTGCTTTGTTTAAACCTAACAAACATTGGACCGATAGTATTCAACTTTGCTATAAGTATGCTCATATTTATACCAAAAGAGTTAAATACTATAAAAAGTCACAATGGTTAGGTAATGAATTGCAAAAAGCTATTTATTTTAGAGACCGTTTAAAGAAAAGTGGCAGAGAAAGTGAATTTTAAAAAAAAACAGAGAAATGCTGCAACTTCACTCAAAAGATAAAAAAAGGAAATATATATTACGTCCGCGGCAATATTGCAGTGGACCTATCATATCCTCCTATCTTATCCCGTAACTCGGAGGTCGTAGGGGCACCACGGATGATCGTTTAACCAGCGTACTCCATCTTACCCTGTCCTCAGCAACCCTGATGGTTTCGCTCAGTGTCAAACCAGTCCATTCTCGAATGTTGTCCTCCCACCTCTTTTTCGGTCTCCATCTTCTTCTACCTCCTTGCACTATGACCTACAGGATTGTCTTTGCAAGGCCTGAAGATCTGGTGACGTGGCCATACCATCGAAGTTTCCGTTTTTTCACAACTGTGAGCAGATCATCGTGTTGTCCAATGGCGTGTGTGATGGTCTGTCGGACTTCGCCTTTGGTTGTGTACTGGGTATAGGAAATGCCCAGAAGTCTTTTGTAGCACCTCATCTGCATGCTTTGTATTCTTCGTTGTAGATCTGCTGTGAAGGTCCATGTTTCGTAAGCTAATAAGAAGATGGAGATGACAAGGGAGCGCAGCAGTCTTACCTTGCAATGTAGTCCCGTCTTTCCAACTTCGCTTCAACCTCTCCAGGGCAGCAGTTGTCTGTGCTATCGGGACCCATTTTCTGATACAATTGCTCCTAAATATTTGAAGCTGTGCACCATGATGAGGGATTTGCCTTGATGTCCGTGTTGATGCCATTGGTGTTGTTGGTCATCATTTTGGTCTTCTACGCACTTATTTCCATTCCTTAGGCTCTGGAGGTGGTGTCAAGCCTCTGTACCAGCTGTTCAAGTTCTTGTTCCTCTCCAGCCAATCCATCAATCTCATCCGCAAAACGAAGGTTGGAGATTGCTCTTCCCCCTATGCTGACTGTGCATTCGTGATCTGCAAGGGCATGATGCGCTCTAGGAAGATGTTGAAGAGTGTTGGAGAGAGTAGGCATCCCTGACGCAAACCGATTGTTGTTCTGAACCAGTTTCCGGTGGCGCTGTTGTGGAGGACTGCACTGGTAGGCTTGTCATACAGGCTTTTGATGACTTCAATAATTTTAGGGCTGATGTTGTACACTCTCATGGTTGCCCACAGAGCTGCAAGCCAGATTCGGTCAAATGCCTTTTTGAAGTCTACGAACACATGGTATAGATGTTGTTTGTTCTGTAGGTATTTCTCGCAGATTATTCAGAGGTTGAAAATCTGTTCAGTGGTACTTTGCCCTGCCATGAATTCTGCTTGTTCTTCAGCTATGATTTGTTCAACTTGGGGGTTTCAACTTGTTGATTATTATTTTCAGGAGGACCTTGCTGGGATGGCTGATGGTGCAGTAATTTTCACATTCCTGAAGGTTATGTAGTCCACTCCCCACTCTGCCAGATCTTGTTACAGATAATGGTGAGTGTGTCAATCATCGCTTCTCCTCCTGCTTGAAGCAGTTCCGCGTGTATGTTGTCCACTCCCGCTAACTTACCCTTCTTCAGCGATTGCACTGCTGCCTCAACTTCTTCTCAAAGAATTGGGAGGATTTCTTCTTCTTCTCTGTTCTCAGGACATGCTAGAATTGATGGGTTTTCGTTAGGTGTGTGCTTGTAAAGGTCAGAGCAGTACTCTGTTTATCTGTCCAAGACTTCTTTTTCTCCTGTAAAGCATATGCAAGACTTGCTTTGGATCGTGGAGACCTTGGGCTGTTTAACACTTGTCAGCCGCTTCACAGTCTGGTTGATTTTTCGGTAGGCATCAGCTCCCTGTGAGGTGTTCTTTTTCCTTTTCATCTCTCTTCGTTTATCACACAGGTCCAAAAGTTCAGGTGTGATCCACGGCTTCTTCTTTGGCCGGTGCTTTCCAAGGATCTCTGTGGCGGCATCTGTCACAGCTTAGTTGAAGGTGGTGGTCATGGTGTTGACACCTACATCACCAGGTTTGCAGTGGACAAAGCGGCTAAAAAAAAGCTCTGCGTCTAGATTTCCCTTCATAGATTTTCCAATTTGTTCCATTCTCTGACCTGCATTATATGACTGGATCTTATTGTAAACGGCTGTGGCAAAAGGTTAACTTTATGTATTGTCTGATTTTGCATGTGGGGCTTTCTCATTTTATAAATTCTAATGCAATATTGTAATTTGTTTCATGTTTGTTTCTTTCTTTTCATGTAAAGCACTATGCGTTTGTCTATAAAAAGTAATAGTGCTATATAAATGTCCATTATTATTATTATTATTATTATTATTATTATTATTATTATTATTATTATTATTATTATTATTATTATTATTATTTATGCAGAAAACCCCAGCCCCCTAACAGATGTATGTGTGGGTGTGTGTGTGAATTTTCAACATCATATATTATTAACAATATATTGTTAGGCTATTAAGTATTATTATTTTTTAAAAGTTATTATTAATAACTTTATGAACTAACTTGTGTGTGTTAGATTAAGATACTTATAACATTATTTTTCTAATTCATTGTTATTGTTACAAGGGAAGGATGTAAAAAGGTGCGCTCAGCACTTACTCTTTTCCCCTCGGAAAATTAAAATTATCTTATCCTCTCTCTCTCTCTCTCTCTCTCTCTCTCTCTCTCTCTCTCTCTCTCTCTCTCTCTCTCTCTCTCTCTCTATCCCTCTCTCTCTCTCTCTCTCTCTCTCTTTCTCTCTCTCTCTTTCTCTTTCTCTCTCTCTCTCTCTTTCTGCCTCCCTCTCTCTTTGATACCCCCTCACAGAAATAATGAAGTTGTTTATCTTGCACATTGAACATGTACAGTACGTCTGTGTCTAAATCATAATGCGTGGTAGATGCCGCAGTCACCAGCATGAGACTGATTGCCTAATCAGTCACTTGTGTTGATGACAGGATCGTGCCAAGGAAAGTGTGGCGGTTTAGGTACTGACAATGTGTGTAAGTGCCAGAAGGACTGTAAATTGGGATGCTGTGCCGACTT